>PVJC01022466.1:0-27306 GCA_004026665.1 Murina feae | reverse complement strand
ACGAGGCGGGGTTTTCCCTGCTTTCTGGTGGCTGGAGGAAGATGGGCAGTAGGCAAGCTTGGGAGGCAGGCAGCACCCAGCCCTGGCCACAGCTCAAAAAAGAGAACAACATGCAGGGGAGGGCAAGAGTCTGAGAGATCAACATAGAGGGGGTGCCTGCTCCAAGCCTTGACGGTGTGCCTGGGGGCAGGTCCCCAGCTGGTAGACACACACAGGAGGACTGCTCCGAGCCTCAGATGCAGCTGGGGGCAGGTCCCCAGTGGTGACACACACACATACACACACACACACACACACGGCGCCTGGCAGACTGGGGCCATCATAGGACATCCACTGAGGGGTCCCAGACTGTGAGAAGGCACAGGCTGGGCTGAGGGACTCCCTCCACCCCGAGTGCACAAATTTTTGTGCACCGGGCCCCTAGTAACCTATATAATAAAGAGCTAATATGCTAATTAAACCGAACAGCAGAACGACCATCCAGACAACCTTCTGGACGAAGCCCCTGAGGCAGCTGGGGCTGCAAGGGCTGAGGCCACTTGCACAAATTTTGTGTATCGGGCCTCTAGAGTGTATGTGCGTGTGTGTGTGTGTGTATATATATACATACACACACACACCTGTGTACTGGCTGCTATGTAAAATGTTTCTTACTATGTAGTTTCCTATTCGTATTTTAAAAAGTTTAAAACTTAACTGGTTTATAAAAATATTTAGAACTATGGTCAATGTTAACATTTTTAAAAATATATATGTATTATAGGTATGCATATACATATTAATATTAGCTAAAGCCATTTTGACACATTTGAAGCAGATTTTGAAAAGGTTTTTATTCTTTTTTTCTACATGAGATCTATCAAATGATCACTCATACTCCTTTCCCTCCCTCACCAACTCTTGGTTGACTCTCTGGCATCACCTAACAAACTGAAGGAATCAGCATTTCATTTCTACTTAGTTCCTAGTAACTCTGACTGAAACTTCCCTAATAGTCAAAGTGAGTTTATGGTAAGTGTCACCCAGGCTCTAAGGTGTGGCCCGAGCTCTTTGGAATGATAACCTGCATTTCAATGAGTAACCACAGTGAAGGATGGGGAAGGGGAGAGTAATTGTCAATGAGGACATTGGATGCCACGTTGAAACAAGTTGGATTAACTCCAGGTGGAGAGCTAGGCTCTATTCATGCTGGTCCTTCACTCTCAGCCAGTCCACAAAGCCTACGGAGCTTGGCTTTATGCCTGACAGAACACGTCTACAAAGATGGAATGTTAATAGGCTTATTAACAAACACATCCCAGAAAAATAAGATTAATTCGGTATGTTTGAAATGAATTTTGCCCCTCATAGCTTATAACCTGATAGAAAGATTAAAGGGTGACTGGCTGGGGGAGGCGGTGACTCTTCCTGGCTAGAGAGAATGGATGGGTGAATTATTTTGATGCCATACCTCTGCTAAGAAACAATTTCATAGTCACATTTCTAACATTATTTCATCTTCTTAAATATTCCTTTGGATCCTCTTCTCCTGGATTATTGATTACTACGCACTTCGGCAAAGTATAATCTCCAGCACAGAGGAGGAGAGTAACTCCTCTCCTTTGGCTTCAAGTCAGAAACTGGAAGTAGATATTCATCATTTGTTGGAATCATTTCATCTATTCATTTAGCAAAAATTTTCTAAGTGCTGTATTTATATGCCAAGTTCTGGGGATTGAAAGATGAAAAAGATAGCCCTTGCTGTGGCTTCTAAAACATCTCTGACACTAGCAATAGAATGTTGTGCCAGTCTGACCTTGAAGATCATTCACTCCAGGGGAAAATACATTTGTCATTCCTAATTTTAATCAACCTTATCTTGAATCAATGAGTGAATGAACCTCCATCCAACTCAGGATAAAACCTGAGTCCACGTAAACACAAGGTCTGGCATAAGGGGGTTTTCCTGTCTGATTTTTCACTGCTGGCCTGGCCCCCAGAGTAGCAACCACAAGACATTTAAAGTTGGACTTACCGGTTCCTCTGTGGGAGGCTCCTCCACATTGAGAGGGATTTTTGACTCAACATCCTCCCACCCGGGAAGGTGGTTAGAAGCTGAGGTGTCAGTCACAATACCACCATTTTGTATCTTGATACCATTCACTCCCTTGCAGGTAGAATGAACATGGTGGAAAAAAAGGCTCTTCTGTGGCATAGGCAGGAACCAGGCCACGGCAAAAGCCACAGAAACGCAGGTAAGAGAAATGACATTCAGGCTGAACAGGGACCAGCCTGCCACTGAGACGAGGATTTGCCCCAGGACAGAGCCCACTGTGAAGCCCACCAAGGTGGCAGTTCGGCTATAACTTGTGACTTTCTGGTACCTGCTGAGGTCTACCACACTGTAGATGTAAGAGTAATAGGCGATTTCAGTGGCTGTGGCGATGCCATAGAAGAATTCCAAGAACTGAATGGCCAGCAGTCCCTGTGCATAGAGCAGCATGAACCATGTGACAATAAGGCTGAGCCCTTGCAGCAGAATGACGGGTTTGTAACGGAGGTAGTCTGTGGCAAGGAACACAGGAAACAGCAGCACCAGGTAAGAGTAAGTCCATACTGGACAAATTTCATTGAAGACCTGACAGGCAAAGAAGGGTAAAAACTTATTAGTGATATCACAGGACCTGGAATATTCACAACAATTTATTCTTATAAAACAACCTACCAATACCTCAAATACCTCATCCTTACCAACCACAGAAATCATGACAACAGTTCTGCATTGTTTGGAATATACTTCCTTATTTCCACTCCCATCTTTTTCTAAAAATCCTGCCCATTCATCAAGGCCTCGTTCTGCGGCTTCCTTGCCCTGGGAGTCTGCAGGCGCTGACGGTCCTTGTACCACGACACTCAAAGCTCTCTGGACGCTGCTTTGTACGTGTCATCTCCCAGGTCCTCACACCGCTAGTCCTCAGCCGATGCTGCACAGTTTCCAAGGAGCTTTAAGAGTTCTGGATGCCCAGCATCAGCACGTTTTGAAAACCTCCCAGGGGATTTTAACATGAGTCAGATCTGAGAACCATTGCCTTACAGTTCTTTGAGGGTGGACTCATCTGCACAACCTAATAGCACACTTTTAGGACACACGTGGCTCAATAAATGTCTTCAAAACAAAGAAATGCCTTGGAATCATTGTCAAGTCCTTCTTCGAGGCACAGGACAGGAAGCCTTGATCCTACCGCGTGATTGATTAGGACTGATTTGAATCCTCTCATTTTAAGTTTCATTTCTTTGGGAGCCCAGGAATAAAAGGGTTAATCTGTTTACAATCTTTTAAAGAAATACATATTTTACTGATTTCAGAGAGGAAGGAAGAGGGATAGAGAGATAGGAACATCAACGATGACAGAGCATCACTGATCTGCTGCCTCCGGCACACTCCCTACTGGGGATCAACTTCCTAGCATGTGACTTCCTGGTTCATAGGTCTATGCTCAACCATTGAGCCACAATGGCTGGGCTGTTTACAATCTTGATAGAATATCTGTGGGTTGCAAAATCATGGGCCACTTTGATGTCCTTTTTGCTTGAAAAAGTAGCAATGTTGGCTATTTATTTTTAATGTATTTTTAAAATTGAGATATAATAGAAATAATCTTTAAAATAAGCATTAAACCATTAAGACTCCCAGCTAGAATTTCAGTTTCATCATTTGCTGTGCGATCCTAGGTAAGTTCTTTTAGTTCCTGTTGGACTTACTCTCCATTATCAGTAAAAGGATAAGACCTACACCATAGGGTTATTGTTGCAAGGATTAAATGAGAGAATATGTGTCAATCACTTACTCCACTTTATTCTTAGGTCTGAAGACTTGAGGACTAACATGAACATACAGACCATCTGGAACAATATCAATTGGCTAAATTAACTCAACTGTCATCCCCATTCTTCCAAGAACAAGCATCACAGGAGACTTCTCCTTCCTCTTATACGTGCCTAGTGTCTAGCAAGGTCTAGACCAGTCGTTTAAAGATCATTTCAAATTCTGCATCAGTGGCCCCAATTTTTAATTTAGTTTTTGTTAATCCTCACTCAAGGGTATTTTTTTCCATTGATTTTTAGAGTGAGTGGAAGGGAGGGGGAGAGACAGAGAGAAAAACATTGATGTGAGAGAAACACATCACTTGGTTGCCTCCCTTACCAGGGCCAGAGCCTGCAACTGAGGTACGTGCCCTTGACTGCAATCAAACCTGGGACCCTTCAGTCCTTGGGCCCATGATCTATCCACAGAACAAACCGGCTAGAGCAACAGCCCCAGTTTTTAAGTGCTTTCTAAAAGGTCATCTTGGTAACAGGCTAAATTCTTTGCAATGGTGATTGTAACCCTAGACTTTGACAATTTAAGTTCAAGGATGACTTTCTTTTTAACTCTTATGTACACCTCAGTTTACCCAAGTATAAAATGGGCTGTTTTAAAGTTTTAGAGGAGCAACAGAGTAAACAATTACTGTGAAATCTTTTGCCAGTGCAGAGCACAACTACGAAAACACAACATAATCTGAAATACATTCCAGACTTGATTTCTCTTTCTGACTGGCCGAATACCAAAAGCGATTTGTCTAAGAGCCTCCCCTTCATGAATTTTTATCTAACTTGTGTTTGTAAGTCATTTAGCAACCTCCACTTGATCAGGAAATGTTCCTGCACCTGAACATGTGCATGAAAGAATAATCGAGAACTGTGGAGACGATTCTAATCACAGGTGTGGAAATGTTGGCAAATGAGGGACCAAGGACACCCGGCTGGCTTACCCACAGTGAAAGAGGCCTCTCAGTAGAAAACCCAAGGCACCAAGAGTACCCTGAGATGCCGGCCGGGAAGCGCGAAGGCTTCCCTACAGACTCCATAGCTGTGTTCCATTAACAAGTCCCCACTGCTTTTTGCCGGAAGTTTCGCAGATACCCTCCTAGTTTCACAGATACCCCCCTAGTTTCACAGATACCCCCCTAGTTTCACAGATACCCCCCTAGTTTCACAGATACCCTCCTAGTTTTACAGATACCCTCCTAGTTTCACAGATACCCTCCTAGTTTCACAGATACCCTCCTAGTTTTACAGATACCCTCCTACAGTTTTCTTACATTTGAAAGTGTCTCCTGGGTTTGACTTAGCATGTTTCTTCACCTTCCCATTTCCCCAACTTGTTTTCCCCAACAAAGCACCACAAAGCTATTAGCCATCACACCTCCCCTTTAAAATGCCTCCCATCACTTCCTTTGCTACCCCACCTTCAGTTTCCCACCACACTGCTCTGGACTTTAACTTCTTCACTTTAGTAATACGGTCTGTGCCGAGACTTACACCTTTTAGTAATAATTGTCCCCGAATGATTACCTGCCAAATTTTCAGTACATAAATCTCATCTTTTTAATTACCAATTTAAAGTTTTTGTACTTATGAGTCCGTTGCTATTCCCAATACAAAACCACAACATAGATCATGAAGGTGAGGAAAAGTACCATTGCCAGACCTGCAAAGCCAAATAGAAACACAAACAAAAGGCAAGCGGGCAGAGGCCAGAGGGCTTCTCTTTAACTTACTGCAAATAGGAAGCCGGACTTTTCTCCCGAGAGAGTCCACGAAACATGGATGTCCCTCTCACAGGGTGACCTGCATTAGAACAGTAACTCTCTCCTGAGGAGCGGCACACGGCTAATCACCACACCTACAGGACCCCATGCAGTCCAAACCAGCACCCCAGGAGGGAAATGCTTGCCATCCCTACTTGAAAACTGAGGAACCTGGCTCAGAGCAAGGTTACATAAACTGGCCCCAAGTTATCAGAGGTCATAACTGGCAGAGGGAAAAACTGGACCTAGATATTCTGAACCCACTGCACATCAATGCCTCATTTCTTCAATCAGAAAACTGGCATTGATCATTTACGTGTTCCAGGGCTACTTCTAATGCCTGCAGCAGCTTTTTTTCTGAGAGAGAGAGAGAGAGAAAGAGAGAGAGAGAGAGAGAAAGAGAGAGAGAGAGAGGCATTGATCAGTTGCCTCCTATATGCACCCCAGCCAGAGATCAAATCTGCAACCTAGGTATGTGCCCCGACCAGGAGTTGAACCCTTGGCCTTCTGGTGCATGGTAGGACATCTGACCCAACTGAGCCACGCTGGGCAGGGCTACAGCAGCTTTCCCAGCCTGCACTGCGGTGCCTGTACAGGGCATTCATGAAGAGAGAGAGACCAAATCTCCAGAGGTTAGACATAGGGTCTCCAAAAAAAGATCCCTTCTCTCTCCGTGCCTCCGAGGAGAAGCTGTCACACCAAAAATGCTTCTCTGATTGATACTTTAAATCTTGAAGGGGAACCTCCTCCATGCAGAAATGGACACATTACGGGCTCTATGGTCCAGACACTGGGCAATACCTTGAGTCAGATAAAATCTGCCATGCGAGCAAGAGGAACTCATGCCATCGTAAGGCACCTGTCACAACTCTTAGGGCCAGGACTCGTTTGCAGCTTTCCTCTGAGACAGAAAAGTCAAGGGGAACAGTTCAGTTCTAATTTCTAATTCAGATTTAGACTTTATTTTAGAATCAAGTTCAATCAAACTAACAAGCACTTATTTGCACAACACTGTTTTCAAGCTGTATGAAGCTTACAAGAAAAAAGAATAAAATGAAGCCTGTTCTCCAAGAGCTCTGAACTAGTATGGAACACACACACTATCGATCAGGGAGATCAGAAATATGGGGTTGCTTCTGTGAGATGGACCTTAAGGATGAGGAAGTTGGAGGCGAACAGAAAGGTTCGGTATCAACAGATACACATGTATGGGAGGATTTCTCCAGGCTGAGATTCATCTGTGAGTATAGACCAGGAGATGAGACTCTGGCTGAGCTGGACTTAGGACTCTAAGATGAATGAGGAAGGAGCTAGGGCATGAGGAAGAGGGCAAGGGGAAGAAAGGGCGGGCAGTGGGAGATAAGGCTGTTCCAGAGGTAAGCGCCAAATTCTGTAAGGCTCTGAATATCAGGCAAAGAAGGTGGAATGCTTTTTTAAGAAAATTCAAAGAAAGGTAGTGAATGTCTGTCAAATCACACGCTGAAAAAGATGAAAGGATTAAAAGTATTTTGTAGATGAAGAGCTCTATTTTATTAAATGTTTGTCTTTCCACTCTTGGGAAATAATCAAATTTTAACCTGTTTAAAACTTATAAAAGAGGTGAACATTTTTCCTGAAATACAAGAAAAAAAATCTTTTGAGAGTCTGTCCTTCCTTCCCACTTCTTGTCTTTGGACATGGCTAGCCACAGCCCTATTTAAGACGATCCAGCGCGGCCCTTCTCAAGTCTTCTAGGGGGAAATATAAACTTCAGCACAAACATCACCGAGTACGATTAACATTCACTCTGCCCAAAAACCATGTCATATTTTCATTTCACTGTCATTGGTGAAAGCAGGCACTCAGTCAGAAAGAACACATTGTTCTATTTATTTCAATTACTTGATTATTTTTAAAAATCGAGGGTTCTGCAGAGGGGGAACAGAGCCACACTGCACCAGCAAACAGACTCAGCCCTAATTCCCGAGTCCTCAGAGGCAAACGACGTCCCTTTTTCCAGACACTCGCTTTCGCTCCAAACCCTGCCCTCTTTCTTTCCTAGTTTGCAATAACAGAAGTGTGCTACGGATCTGTTACACAATCAGCAAATATTTCCGGGGCCTCCCCCCGTCCCCCACTTTATTCCTGTGCTCCTGAACATATTTCACTCACCCTAGAAAGCTTTCTGGTAAGACAGGGCACGTCCCCCAGCATGGAACATCCCACAGCAACTCTGCTCCCAGCACGTGACACAAGAGATTGCCTTTCAAACATCAACACTGGGAGAATGTTTCTTGGCCGCGCGCTCGGTCAGGCAAGGTGCACACACTGGTCACATGGCCGTTCACATGAAACTTTAATTGTCAGCAGCTCGCCAGCAGTATCACCTCTGCTTCAGCGCCTACACCTCCCACCCAGGGGCCGTGTGGGTGTCCAGGATCATTCTCTCCTGTTTACTACAGTCATTTTCTTCTCGTAAAACCGTTCTGTTCACAAGAGTTGGCCCTTTCCATTTTATTACCGTATTAAAATTCTAACATGGGATGGATGAGTAACTGTTGCAGTCCCTTGGGGGATGGGCCCTAAGACTGCGAAATAGAAGATCTTAAGTTGGGTCAAAGTCAGTGACGCTTGCGAGAGGTGAGGCTAAGAGAAACTCAAATGAAACCCTCCTTCCAGACTTCAACACCCCCCTTCAACTCCCTGATGAGGGACCTTGGAGAGGAGGAGCCATGCAGGAACCGAGCAGGCTGTGAGCAAGGACATCCTGCTCTGACCTGTTCCACAGGGACACCCAGTGGTGATGAATCCAGGGAGAAGAGCAAGGTTTAGACAGGGGCATGTCACCACAACCGGAGGAAAGGCAAGCCAACAAGTGCCCACCCCTTTCCAGAAAGGGGCACAGGCCTCAGCTTTCAGGCTTCCTTGTAGCCTTCAAGGGAGAGCACGTGGAGCCTGCTTTATGCTGGTTTTGTCTCCCCCCCCCCCCCCCCCCCCCCGTTTAGTTCCTTTTTCGGTTCATATAATGTCTTTCTTCTTCAAAACACACAGGTGTTGAGGCTGACCCTGAGGTTTGACAGCTGGACGTTTCTAAAGCACACGGGGCACCCGTGGGGCACGCACACGCCCTCATGGGGGGGGGGGTGGAAACATCAACTGGCCAGAAGCTCTGGATCACGGACTGCGGGCTCCCGATCACTCTGAACATCACACACGTTTTGCAAGACCTCACTGTGCAGCTGAGGAGCAAAACTAACATCCGTGAAGCAACAATTCACAATGCAGGGAAAACTGTAATTAAGTGCCAACTCTGCGATAGCATCTCAGTATCTGCTTTTACCCCAGGAGGTGTGTGTGTGTGTGCGTGCGTGTGTGTGTAGAGTGGGGGGAGCATATCCTTAGACACAGTCCATCCAACTGAGAATCCGGGCAAATGAAGGCGCCGGGCTCCCGCTGCCCTGGACTCCTAATTCGAGCGCATCCACCTGGTCTTCGAGAAGCAAAGTCGGGAGTGGGAAGGGGGGGCTGCAGGGGCGGGAGCTGGGGCCCCTCAGCACGCGGGTCCCTGCTTCCCACCAACCCAGTTACCAGACCTTAACCACATGCACAGCTCAGCTCGCTGCTTGCACGTTTCTCTCCAAATGCACCCACTTGCGCGCCAGCCCTCCCGCGGCGCCGGCAGGAACCACCAGCCCGGAGCACCCAGCCCCGCGGCTCCGAGCCAAGACCCGCGTGCAAACAGCCCGAAGGACTGCGGCGCGCGGCCCGGCCGCCTCCGGCGGGGAAAAGGCACCCACCAGCCCAGACGGGCTCCCGCCCGCCGCCCCTTGCCGCGCCCCCTCCGCGGCCCGGCCGCCCGCCCCCCCTCCCGCGCCCGCCGCGCGTACCTCCCGCTGCGTCAGGTTCTTGTCGGGCCCCAGCAGGTAGGGGGTCAGGAAGGGCTCGGACGGCCGCAGGCTGGCGAAGAAGCCGTAGGCGCAGAGCAGCGAGGTGGGCAGGAGCCAGCCCTCGCGCGGGACCCGCGCCGTGCGCAGGAGCATGGTGGCCGCCGCCGCCGCCGCCCGCCGGGACACCGGGCCGGGCACATCCATCCGGAGCGCGAGGGGCGGACACCCGGCCCCTTCCTCCTCCGCTTCCTCCTCCGCCACCTGAAGTGCGGCTCAAGCGTCGCCCCAGCGCCGGCAGCGGTCACCACCCGCGGCGCCTCCTCCCGGCAGAGCCCGGCCGTCCTGGGTGTCGCTCCGGCCCCGTCCGCGCCGGGAGCTTCCAGTGCGGCCCCGCGCCCTGCCGCCCGAGCCAGGCGCCCGAAGGCCCGCCCTCCGCCACCGCCCCCAGGCAGGGATCCAATCACAGGAGAGATTGGAATCTGGCCTCTCTCCCATTGGCCGGTGGCGGCACGCCAGATGGCTGACGTCCGCGGGCTGACGCGGGGAGGCGGGGCCCGGTGGGGAGCCGAGCGGTGGCGGCGGCTCCCGCTGGCAGGGCGCACGGCCCGCGGGGCTGCGGCCGCCGGGCGCCGAGGGCTCGCTCGCGCTCCACGCCACCGCTCGCTGGGGAGCGAAGCTCCGTGCGGGTCTCACCCCACCCGCAGGGCGGCGCCACGGTCTCGGACGTCCTTTCGGATTCCGCCTCCCCGGAGGCCTAGCGGCAAGGCCGGGCAGGGTACACCTGGGGCGGAGGCTGCCGCACCCGCTCCCCGTTGCGTTCCGCGGCCGCGGGAGAGGAGGGCTCGGGAGCGTTTACCGAGAGAACGGGGGGGGGGGGGGGGGGGGGGGGGGGGGGGGGGGGGGGGGGGGGGGGGGGGGGGGGGGGGGGGGGGGGGGGGGGGGGAGAAAGTGCGCGGACGACGTGAGAAGAATGGGCCAGCTGGCCCCTGGACGAGGGCCTCCATGGAGTGCTCATCCGCGAGGCTTGGCTCCACGGCGTCACTCTTTGCAAGCAGGACGCAGAAAACAGACACGCTACTGAATGCTACGGCCTGTGCTTTAAAGGAAAGTGGGAATTCCGAGTCGTTACAGCAGTTACTAAATGCTACCAATTTGTTCGTTAAAAAAAAAAAAAAAAAGACTTGGCATAGTTTTCAAGGGCAAAGCAAGATAAGAAGTCCCAGTGCTGCCTTCGTTTCGCTGTGAACCTTTGTGCCTGGCTCAGCCGGCTCCTTCCCAGTCCTGCCGCTGCAGACCGCGCTGCGCCGCTCAAAGCAATTTGCTGGGGCAGTATTTGCAGAGTAAGACATTTGTTAACTCTCTATTTTGCTTTAATGTGTGCTACGGCCCTTCTACCTCAGTTTTCCTCTTGTAAGCAAATGATGCTTTTTGCCAAGATCAGAATTTTTGCAAACAGCTACACACACACACACACACACACACACACACACACACACAAAATAGCCTCCTAGATGGAACAATACTAGTAAGAAGGAAGAAGGCTGTACAAGTGAACGCGCTAAAATATATGGGATGATTAATCTCTGAAGAAATGCAATTGTTGGTATTTACATCCATCAAAGAGTCTTCAAGTGTGGTCTAGGAAGCTCTAGGGCATGGTTCTCAACCTTCCTAATGCCCTGACCCTTTAATACAGTTCCTCATGTTGTGACCCAACCATAAAATTATTTTCGTTGCTACTTCATAACTGTAATGTTGCTACTGTTATGAGTCGTAATATAAATATCTGATATGCAGGATGGTCTTAGGCGACCTCTGTGAAAGGGTCGTTAGACCCCCAAAGGGAGCGCCACCGACAGGTTGAGAACCGCTGCCCTAGGGGGTCCTTCAGATATTTTTCCAAGTTCCTCTAAGCCAAGCTACTTTCATAATAATATGGAGACTTTCCTTTTTTACTCTAGAGACCACATGATGTGTGAAGAAATCATCACTAAAGACTGAGAGAATTTGTGCTTGTGTATTTTTGTGTTTAATTGGCTTGAGTCAATTTCTGAGTTCACTGTTCTGCCCCCATTGATCTATATGCTGTGGTACATCTACACAATGTAATACTATGCTGCTGTAAAAAAAAAGGAACTCTTACCATTTGCAACAACATGGATGGACCTGGAGAGTATTATGCTAAGCAAAATAAGCCAGTCAGAGAAAGATAAGTATCACATGGTCTCACTCATATGTGGAATTTAATGAATAAAATAAACAGGTGAACAAAATAGATCCAGAGACAGAAGCATAGAACAGACTGTGGAATCTCAGAGGAAAGGCAGGGGAGCATGGGTGGGTGGGAAAAGATAAACCAAAGAACTTGAGTGCATATATGTGTCACCCATGGACACAGACAATAAGGTGGTGAAGGCCTGGGGTGTTGGTGGAGGTGGGTTAGAAGTCGATGGGGGGTGGGGAGAGACATATGTAATACTTTCAATAATAAAGATTTTAAAAAGCAACAAACTTTCCAGACTTGCCCAGCCAGTGGCTCAGGAGTTGAGTTTTGACCCATGAACCAGAAGGTCAGGGTTCAATTCATGGGTAGGTACATGCCTGGGCTGCAGGCTCAATTCCCAGTGAGGTATGTGCAGAAAGCAACAGATCAATGATTCTCTGTCATCATTGATGTTTCTATCTCTCTCTCCCTCTCCCTTCCTCTCTCTGAAATCAATAAAAATATATTTATAAAAATGTTCCAGACTTATCATTTCTAATATGGCATTTATCAATAGATATAAGCCACAAAAACAAAATCTTTAGGGTCCTCAAAAATAGGAGTCTTAAGACTAAAAGGTGAGAACTTCTAATGTACATAATAAAATTATGTAGTCCACTCACCATGACTGCAGAGCAAACACCAGTGGTCCTCTTGGCAGTTGCTCTGCATTAACATTCAGTGCTTTCATAGAAGGAAGAAAAAGAAACCCAGGAGAGGCCTCAGAAAGAGAAGGCCACTCTGTCTCTTGCCTGAGGCCTGCAGCCTTGAATTATGCTGACCTGTAAATCACTGGCTCTGAACGTTTTCCTTGGGATAAGTCACAAACACCTCATATCTTAGCAATTTGGGGCATTAACAAATAATTGTTCTTGAATTGGGTAGAAACTGTTTTTTACTATTTTTCTCCAAGAGGTCAAGGTAGGCAGAATTCTAAGACTGATCCTTGCCCTTGTAAAATCCCTCCTCCTTTGAGTGTGGGGTAGAGTCCAACTTGATAAGCTAATACAACTGTGATTGTTACATTATATGGCAAAAGTGAGAATATCCACACGGGCCCCACCTAATCACACCAGCCATTTCCTTTTGAAAGCAATGACTTTTCTTCTGGCAGCAGAAGAGGAAGCTAGAGATGTTTGAAGAATGAGAGACTGGGTGTACTGGTGCTGGAGGAGGCTGTGTGCCCAGGATGGGGTTCCCTGTAGCAGTTGAGAAAAACTCTTGGCTGATAGGCAGCAAGGAATCGGGGATTTCAGTCTTATAATCACAAAGGCATTCTGCTAACAACCGAGAGGAGTTTGGAAGTAGATTCTTCCTCAGAGCTTCCAGAGAAGAGCCCAGCCCCGCCAACACCTTAATTTCTTCTTGTAAAACTCTAGAGAAGCTAGCCAAGCCTACCTGGACTTCTGATATACAGAACTGTGAGCGGAATTGTTATAATTTTTATGCCATTAAATTGTGGTAACTGATGCAGCGATATGGAACTAACACAGAGCTAAATAGAATATATAGGGGGTCTCCCCAAAAATGTATTATACCTTTTAACAGCTGATAACTCAATTTTGAAAATGAAATGTATTTTAATAAACACTGCCTTTATAATTACTCAAAGTATTGGTATACATTTTCTTGGGTCACTGTATATTTTACAAATTGAGGTAATACTTACGTAATGAGATTACCCATTCAACTTATTTGAGTGTAAACTCGGTGGCATTAGTGCATTCATGATGTTGTGCGACCATCACCACTGTCTAGTTCGAAGACATTTCACCATCCCTCACTCCCTATTCTCCCCTTCCCGTGGCTCCTGGCAAATGCTAACGTGCTTTCTGTTTCTATGGATTCATCTATGTTGGATAATTCATGCAAATGGAATCATGCAATGTGGGACCTTTTGTGTCTGGCTTTGATTTAGCATAATGTTTTCCAAGTTCATGGGCATTAGAGTATGAAGCAGTACCTCATTCCTTTAATGACTGAAAAATATTCCATTTTATCTGTATATCACATTTTGTTTATTCTTTCATCGGTTGATGGACATTTGGGTTATTTCTAACTTTGGGGCTGTTATGAATAGTGCTGCTAAGAACATTTGCATGCATGTATTTCTTTGAATACATGTTTTCAATAGCTGGGGGTATATACGAGTTCACTTGTTAGCTCACTTTATAATTCTGTGTTTAACTATTTGAGGAACTGCCAAGCTGTTTTCCACAGACCCTGAACCTTTTAACATTGCTGCCAGCAATGTCTGAGGGTTCCAGTGTCTCCACATCCTTGCCAACACTGGTGATTTTCCTCTGTGAAAAAGCAAAATCCACGCCGGGGACTGTAAAGTGGTTTTGATTTGCATTTACCTAATGATTAATGAGGTTGAGTATCTTTTCCTGTATTTATTAACCATTTGCATGTCTTCTTTGGAAAAATGTCTACTCAAGTCTTTTGCCAACTTTTTAATTGGATCATTTGTCTTTCTAATATAGAGTTGTAAAAGTTCTTTATATGCATATTCTGGAAACCAAAGCCTTGTCAGATACATGATGTGCAAATATTTTTGCCCACTTTGTAGGAGTAAATACAATATCAACAGACATTTTTTCTCTCTATATAAAAGCATGTGGGGATGGGTGTTTTGCAAAAAAAGTAGAATTACAGCCCTAGCCAGTTTGGCTCAGTGACTAGAGTGTTGGCCTGCAGACTGAAGGGCCCTGGGGTTCGATTCTGGTCGAGGGTGTACCTCACTTGCAGGCTCGATCCCCAGCCCTGGTCAGGGCTCATGTGGAAGGCAACCAATCAATGTGTTTCTCTCACATCGATGTTTCTTTCCCTCTGTCTCTCCTCCTCCCTTCTACTCTCTCTAAAAAATCAATGGAAAAATATCCTCGGGTGAGGATCAACCACAACAAAAAAGAGAATTACATTACACATCCTTTTGAATCTTGCCTTTCCCACTCAGGAGTAATTCATGGAAGCATTTCATGTGATGAGGCAAAGCTGTAATTCTCTCTAATGTTCTATTGTGTGAGTGCACCATTTCCTATTTATGCTCATTCCTTCTGTCTTTAGGTTTTTGGTCACTGCCAGCTGCTGAAATTAGCATCCTTATATAATATATGTCTGTCTGTTGTTTGCTTCATTTTTATGGGATTTATTCTCAGGAGTGGGGTAGGCATTATTCAGTCGTTTTCCATAAAAGCTATAAATTATGCCCTGACTGGTTTGGCTCAGTGGATAGAGCATCGGCCTGTGGACTGAAGGGTCCCAGGTTCGATTCCGGTCAAGGGCATGTGCCTTGATTTCGGGCACATCCCCAGTAGGAGGTGTGCAGGAGGCAGCTGATCGATGTTTCTTTCTCATCGATGTTTCTAACTCTCTATCCTTCTCCCTTCCTCTCTGTAAAAAATCAATAAAATATATATTTTTTAAAAAGCTGTAAGTTATGTTTTAACTGGCAACACATGAGAGTATTCTGTTTGTACTGGATCCTTGCCAACAACAGATGTAATCAAGCTTTTAAACTGTTGCTAGTATGATAGGTGGAAATTAGTGGTTCTCAACCTGTAATGATTTTGCCCCCGCCGCCGCCCCAACCTCTAGGATGTTTGCCAAAGTCTGGAGATAGAGATATGTCTGATTATCATAACTGTCAATCATGGTTGGGGGTAAATGCTACTGGTTTCCAGTGGGAAAAGCCAAGGAATTTGCTAAATATCCTGCATTACTCAAGGCAGCCCCCACAACAGAATGCCACTAGTTCCCAGGTGGAGAAACCCTGGTATAAAGTGAGACCTCATCTTGTCTTCTATTTGAAAATCTTGATGGGTGACTGAGCATCTTTCCTTACATTTGCCAGCTATTTGGACCTACTCTTCTATAGATTGTCCAGCATGTCTTTTGCTCCTTTTTATTTTGGTTGTTTATCCCTCTCATCGAGTTACAGGACCACTCCATATTTTATAGATCCTTTACCTTCTTCATTGAAAATATTATTTTTCAAATATACTTATATTGACTTGTTTACAATATCTTTTCCACAAATAGTAAGATCTTAGTGAAGAACATAAAACAAGGTCTGAACAAATGGCCAGCAAATCTGTGTCCTTGGATAAGAAAATAGCATAAAAATATTCACTTCCCTAAAGCTAATTTTATAACTTTAATGAAATTTCAATAGGAATTTAAACACTATCCAATTAAGAATCCAAAACTATCTTAATGTTTATATAGAATAATAAATACACAAGAATAAAATTTTGCAGAATAAGACTAGTAAGGGAATGCTTGCTTCAACAGATATGAAAACATACTTTAAAAGTTCTAGAATCAAATCAATTTGGTAGTATAACTGAAACAGACAAATATATAAGTGAAACATACTAGTGAATCAAAAAATAGGGCTCACTATATATGAAAATTTAATAAGTGACAACTATTTTGTTCAATAAAATGAAAAAAGGATGGATAACTTAATAAATGTTACTGAAAAATTGTCGATCATTATGAAGGAAATAAAATTTGGGACAACTTCTTTTCAAACTATTTATAAAACATGCTCCAGATGTAGAAATGACTTAAATTTAATAATCCTCAAGAAAATCCTCTAGAAGACTACCTTATATTCTAGAGGACAAGGAAACCTTTCAACTAAGAATGGAAATGCACTAACATAAAATATGGAAATATGAAGATAATGATAAAATGGTTGTATTTTATTAACTTGATCTTATTTAAGAGATTACTGGACTGAGAACAGAGACCTTGTGTTCATCTCTTGTTTGTCTGGCACAGCACATGACAAACTGAAGGAACTTAATGAATCTTGGTGAGTGAATGGAATGGCCTTCCAGAGATCATTGATTCTAATCTCCTGAGTGAGCCATTATGAAACCTCAAGGACAGTTCACGAGCCAGCAGTAACCTACAAAGCATGAGAGAGTCAAACATTTTTAACCTACAGTGTATACAGTGTAAGCAGAAAAGATTGACCCAGACCCACTGTGTGACATACAGAATACTGGAGCAAATGGAAGAGGTAAGATAGCTTGTCTATTACATTACGTTCTAGAGAAAGACTCTAAGGGACAGAGAAGTTAAGGGACATAATATGATGAAACGGGAAGCATGACGGCTGGCCCAAATTGAACTTTGTTGTACAATAGAAATAATAGAGTTCATTAAAACATAATCATAACCATAGACTGTTAATCGGGAAATAATATTGAAGCTGAAGCCAAGAAATGTAAACCCATTTAACTAGATCACCAAGAGAGTTAGAGACAAACTCAAAATAGTCTTTGGTTGTGCAGACTCACAGTCCAATACTAATCCTCTGTGCCAAGTAGCCTTTTATGTTTCTTTCCAGTTAATATTCCTTTTTTGTTTTGTTTTGTTCATTCATTTATTTTGTTGGGTTTTGTGTTTTTTTTTAGATTCCATATATGAGTGAAGTCATTTAGCATTTGTCTTTCTCTGTCTGACTTATTTCATTTAGCATAATACCCTCTAGGTCCATCCATGTTGTCACAAGTGGCAATATTTAATTTCTTTTTATTACTGAATAATATTCCATGATACCTAATGTATATTTGTATATATGTATAATGTGTATAATATATATAATCATGGACATCTAGGTTGCTTTCATATCTTGGCTACTGTGAATAATGCTACAGTGAATGTAGGGGTGCACGTACCTTTACAAATGAGTGTTTTGGATTTCTCTGGATAAATAAATATCCATAAGTGGAATTGCTGGATCATATGGAAATTCTTTTTTTTAGTACTGTGAAGAATCTCTATATAGTTTTTCATAATGGCTGCACTAATTTACATTCCCACCAAAGGTCTACGGGTTCCCTTTTCTCCACTTCCAAACCAGTGCTTGTTGTTTATTGATTTATTGATGCTAGCCATTCGGACAGGTGTGAGGTGATATATTATTGTGGTTTTGATTTGCATTTCCCTGATGATATATGAGCATGTTTCATATATTTTTTTGATCACATGTATTTCCTCTTTGAAGAAATGTCTGTTTAGGTCCTCTGCCCATTTTTTAATCAGAGTGTTTGCTTTTATGTTATTTCTTTACTTTTCAATATAATGTACCACACAGCCATTATCATGGAAATTGGAATATTGAGATGCCTTTCAAATGTATTTTTAGAACTTCTACTCTGACTTTATCCCTGTAAGTAAAATAGGTACAAATGGATGTTTTTCATAGGTTGTAGATAGAAACACTGAGGAACAGGGAATCTCAGTCCTTCAAAGTGACCGTTAGTCCCTCAGCATGAGCTATTGTCCAGGGCCTTGTTCTTGGCTCTGTAGGGAAACAATGAAAAGACAGTCCCCAACCTCAAGGCACTCATATGATAATCAGCGGTGAGTCAGTCATCCAAGTCCTACTCTAGGCTGTGCCCCTGAAATGCTCCTAAATTGATGACCTTTGTCACAAACAGAAGCAAGTTGTATCCTGACGATAATCATAGACTCAGTGACTGCACTGTGCTATTCAGTAAAAGGCCAACCCAGCTCACAACTCAGTGACCCTCCTCCCTGTTTCTCACATACTTGACCCAGAATTTTGTATGAAGTCATTAAGACACTGGCCCTCAGCTGAGCTGTGTCATGGGACATCCCATCTAAAGGGGTGCCTACTCACCAGCCTGCTCAGGCCGTGTGGGCTGGGAATGTGGGACCTTTATAGGCGAGGCATTGGCACCATAAAGGCCATTTGAAAAAGGGCTCTGTCCTCCGTCCTGCCTCCCTATCCTCTGCCATCCTTTGACATCTAAATTGGAATGCTGCAATCACTCACCAACCTCAAAATCTTCCAATCTGTGTGAGCAGTGCCCCTTACGAGGACGAACCTGTTGTTAAGGATAACTCAGACATTAGTAAACCACTACCTTCACCCTCTGCCTTGCATTTATTTGATTACAGTTATCTTCCCTCGAGTCCCTCCCTACTCCAGGTCAGACTCCATACAACAGTCAGAGTAACCTTCCTAAAATCGAATATTACCCTTGTCCTTACCTCTGATGGTTTAAGAGTTTTGGGTGCTTATTTCTGAATTTTGCTAATTCCTCCAGTCTCATTCTCCACTACTGGCCCGCATACTCCCTATATTGGAGGTGCCCACCAATTTCTCAAGATGTTGCTTAGATATCATATCTCCTCCATCACTACAACCGTGGTCCAAACCATCACCATTTCTTCACTGAGGAACTATAGTAGCTCCATAGTTTTCTGGACCTAGCCTTTCCCCACTGTTCTATGTGCATGTTGGCCAGAGTGTCTTCCTAAAGCCTAACCAAATCAGGCCATTCTTCGGGCTTCCCATTGCCTTTGGAATTAAATTCTAAATTTTTACCATGAAGGCTGCCCTGTACAGGCTGCTCCCTCCACCGCAGTGTGTTTCTGACCTCCTCTCCCTGCTCTGGGTCAGCTACAGTGGATTTCTCAGAGTTCTTTGTAGGCCCCAAGCACCGCCTCAGGCTCCTGCATGGTCCCCTCTGCCTGGAACGGTTTCTTCCTGGAAACTTGCATGATCCCCTCCCTCCCTACTTTATGCCTAATTATCACCTTATCCTACTTAAAATAGCACATACCCTCATCCTGGCACCACACTGTCCCTCTACCCTGCTGCATACATCTTAGTACCCACCCCCACTTGCTATTTGACATATTCCTTTGTTGTACTCTCGCATTTCCTAGCATGAGCACTAGAATGAGAGTCCCATAAAAGTAGTGACTTTGTTTTTGTTTGCTGCCCTGGAACAGTGCCTGGCCATTGCAGTCGCAGACATCATACACATTCCAGGAGCCAGTCTAAGGATAACACTCATTGCAGCAGACGAGAGCATTGGATAAGGCGCCCTACGCTCTAGCTCAGGTTGTTTTTACAAGCAGGAGGTGTGACTTCGGATAAATGGCTGCAGCTGGCACTCAGGTTCCTGTAACATGGGAATTGGGACTGGATGATCTCTCTAAGCCTTTCCAGCTAAGAAGGTCCCTCAATGAGCTCAGCTGGGAGATTGTCCCCAAGTGTCAAAAACAAATTCAGTCTGAGGGAGGAATGCATTACCTCTCAACACCAATGACCTTGCACGCTGAGGGTGTGACGACAGAGTGTAACACCTGGCAGAGCCTGGACCTCAAACCCCATTTGCTTTCCTCAACCTGCCAGCATCTGGGCTCTCACCAGATGGAAGCGAAGAGGGGAGACATGGGGAAGCCCCTCTAGTGGGGCTTAAGCAACATGTGCAGCTGAGAAGGGCTTAACCAGGGGACTGCAAACCTGCACTGTGCTGGTTTTCTCAGCTCTGCTGCGGGGCTCTCTGAAAACTGGGTTAGTGTGGCCCAGGGCACAGGGCGTGTTCTTTAGAAGTTTCCGGGGGTCCTGGAGATCGCCAGGGGCACATGGGGAGCAGACAGTCACTCGTGAGGCGGCAGCGTGAGGCAGCAGCGCGGGAAGTCCTGGCTGTGACTCAGCTGAAGAGCCTGCTCGTGTCAGGCTGATCACGCAGAATGGATTCATCTGAGGCCAGAACGGACTGGACTATGTGGCTGAGTCAGGTGCTGGAATTATTTGCTTTCTGATACGCTTTATCTTTTTTTAAAGAATACATAGCATTTTTCAGAAACACCTTCTAAGCCCTATTTTATAAAAAGCACGTGGCCTCTTGTGGCGGCCTCCAAGGACGGCAGGCACTGCTACTGTGAATGAGTCATAAGTGAGGCAATCCTGAATGAACTAAAGGGCATGCTGATTGCTCTCACTAATAGGCATCCGTGGTCACGTGACTGGCCAAGGAGTAGGTCAAGTGCTTCATAAGATTCCCACAGCCACAGTCAGGTCCTATCTATTCAAATGTTTCTGCTGTGTCACTCCCCCTCCCTCTCAACAGCGTGTAAACAGATACAGACACAATCATGTGCTCATTTTCTCACCTCTCATTCAGTGATGTGTTCTCCATGTGGCTTGGAGAGCTCTTTTACAACACTTTCCAATGGAAAATGAAGGGTTCAAAACATTTTGTCTAAAGTCTACTCAGATAGGAGAGAGTAAGGAAATGCCCTTCCCAGCCCCTAATCTGAGTACTGACTCATGACCTCCTGGGCAGGCCCTCACACCCCCAAGTTCCCACTCAGATGTTCACCTTTCATCTCCTCCCAATTCTAGGGTGAGGCGTCTTAGATGGACTCCTTATAATACAGAGAATGGTGTCAGTTCTTGGTGAGATATTCAGGCATTGGGGGACATGACTCTCAAGGGTCCTATGCTTGTGCTCAGCCCTTGGCACATCGTCCTGGTAAATAATTCCGGGTGGTTGTATACATGACTTCTCTCCCACCCTGTGGGCTTTTATGTTCAGAACCAGAATGTCATCTTCATCTTTGTATCCTCTGAGTTGACGCTGGTGCTTTCAGCATAGGAGTGGTTCAATCAATGTTTGTTGGACATGTGTTGTACACATTTCCCAGACCTCATGAGTTAGTAGTGCACTTTCAACCTTCATTCATGCTTTTTTCCCCTCTGCATATTAACAACTAGGGGCCCGATGCACAAAAATTTGGGGGCGGGGGGTCCCTCAGCCGGGCCTGTGCCCTCTCGCAGTCTGGGACCGCTCTGGGGATGTCCCCCTGCTGGTGTGTCTGGCCAGCCTGGGTGAGGGGCCAATGTCTGTTTGCAAGTTGGCCAAGCTCCCCAGTGGAGCCCCTCACCCCAGGGGTGTGGCAAGCCTGGGTGAGGGGCTGAGGGCAGTTTTCTGGCCGGCCACAGCTCCCACTGACCCTCCGGGCCACCTGCCTGGGAAGCTGATGGTGGGGTGGCGCTGGCCACCCCATGGCCTCCCGGGTGGGGGCCTCGGGGTCCGGCTGCCTGTCCCCGCACCCCCCGCTAGGCTCCCGCCTGGGAAGGCATCCACAGACCCAAGGCGCCAGATGCCTTCCCAGGACGGAGGCTCCCAAGATGGCGAAGGCCGCAGCCCCGGTGTGTGGTTTCTCCGGGGCTGGGGCCTCCGCCATCTTGGCTGGGCTAATTTGCATACAGCAGCTCTGATTGGCTGGTGGGCGTGGCTTACCCCATCCCAGAGAAACAGTTAATTTCAATATTACGCTTTTATTAGTTAAGATACCTTGAGGGTATTGTGGGTTTAGTTCCAGACCACTGCAAAAACATGAATATTGCAATAAAGCAAGTCACATGAATTTTTGGTTTTCTAGTGCATATAAAAGTTATACTTAATGTATAACTTAATTATATATGTACTAGGGGCCCGGTGCACAAAAATTTGTGCACTTGGGGTGTCCCTCAGCCCAGCCTGGGCCCCCTCACAGTATAGGACCCCTTGGAGGATGTCCACCTGCTGGCGTGCCTGGTCAGCCTGGGTGAGGGGCTGATGGCTGTTTGCAGGCTGGCCAAACTCCCCAGTGTGGACCCTCACCCCATTGGGGTGTGGCCAGCCTGGGTGACGGGCTGAGGGGCATTTTCAGGCTGCCCACAGTCTCTTCAGGTTTTGGATCCCTACTGGGGTGCCTGGGCAACCTGGGTGAGGAGCTGAGGGGAGTTTTCAGGCTGCTGGCCAGCCTGGGTGAGGGACTAATGGCTGTTTGCAGGCTGGCCAAGCCCCCCAGTGGGGACCCTCACCCCATTGGGGTGTGGCCAGCCTGGGTGACGGGCTGAGGGGCATTTTCAGGCTTTCAGGCTGCCCACAGCTCCTATTGACCCAATGTCCCAGCAAGGCTGGCTGGAAGCAGGTTTCTGGAGTTTATTTATCTTCTATAATTGATACTGTTCCTTTAAGCCAAGGCCACTGTTCCTTTAAGCCAAGGCCTAGGCAGGTAACGAAGCCTCCTGTTGGCTTCAGCTCCGTGGCTTCTATAATTGAAAGAATGTTGCCTTAGTAGACTCTAGGCAGGCAGTTTCCTCCATCGCTGGTGCAATGGAAGCCTGCTGTTTGCTTCAGCTCTGAGACGTCTATAATTGCAACAATGTTGCAACTATGTTGTTGCCTTGAACACAGAGAGGCCCAGCCGGCCAGCAGACAGTTTACTCCTGGTGCAACGGAAGCCACCTGTTTACTCTAGCTCCATGACTGCCAGCCCCCATCTTGGCTGGGTTAATTTGCATACAGCCACTCTGATTGGCTGGTGGGCATGGCTTAGGCATCCTGTAGAAATGGTCAATTTCAATATTACTCTTTTATTAGTTTAGATAACATATATACTTAATGTAGTATAGTAAGTGTATAATAGTATTATGTCCAAAAAACAAAGTCTACACCTTATATACTTTATTGCTAAAACCTGCTAACCATCATCTGAGCCTTCAGTGAGTCATAATATGTTTGCTGGTGGAGGGTCTTGCCTTCATGGTGGTGGCTGCTGACTGATCAGGATGGCGCTTGCTGAAGGCTGGGGTGGCTGTGGCAATTTCTTAAAATAAGATAACAAAGTTTGCTGCAGCAATTGATTCTTCCTTTCACAATTTCTCGTACCTCGTGATGCTGTTTGATAGCATTATACCCACAGTAGAACTTCTTTCAAAATTGGGGTCAATCCTCTCAGACCCTGATGCACTGTTACCAGCTAAGTTTATGTCATATTCTAAATCCTTTGTTGTCATTTCAGTAATCTTCACAGCACCTTCACCAGGAACAGATTTGCCCCAATCCATCAGCGGAATTACTAGCTATGGCAGGTAAAGCTTTATGAAGTGTATTTCTTAAATAATAAAATTTGGAAGTTGAAATTACTCTGTGATGGTGGGCTGCAGGATGGATATTGTGTTAATAGGAATGAAAACAACATTAATCTTGTTGTACATCTCCTTCAGAGCTTTTGGGTGGCCAGGCACATTGTCAATATTTTGAAAGGAATCTTTTTTCTGAGCAATAGGTCTCAGGGGTAGGATTCAAATATTCAGTAAATCATGTTGTAAACAGATGTGCTGTCATCCTGGCTTTGTTGTCCCATTGAGGCTGAGTAGATTTATCATAATTCTTAGGGCCCCAGGATTTTGGGAATGGTAAATGAGCACTCTCTTCAACTTAGTCACCAGCTGCATTAGTCCTCAACAAGAGAGTCAGCCTGTCCTTTGAAGCTTTGAAGCCAGCCATTGACTTCTCTCTAGCTATGAAAGCCCTACATGCTATCTTCTGCCAATATGAGGCTATTGGATCTACGTTGACAATCTGTATTAGAATATGAATTTCCTTTAATAACAATTCATACATGTTTTCACCTGTAACTCCTATCAATTTGTAGTTCTAACTTCACCTTGTCTAACTCTCTCCCTATGTTCCAGGGCAAAAGCTCTTTCTACTTTGAAATACAAGAGAGGACCTACAGATTCAGGGTACTGTATCTGGTGGTCCACTAAGGACTCTGTGCCTTAATGATTCCGGGGAGGGATAGTTTGTTTGGCAGCACTCTGGTGTGTCCTCAGGAATGAGGATAATTAGGATAGGGGCTTCACACAGCCTACAGAAATGCATAAAACTTGTAAGCAGCTGATTGTTCTGATCTGTTCTCTCTCCATACCTACACTACCTGGAACCTCATTACCTGGACTATATGAAGGCTTAGTGGTGAGGTGCATTAGACAGACCTGGGTTTAGGGCCCTGCCCGCCACTGTCTCTTTCAGTAGCTTTGGGTAAGGTACTATCCCCCTTTTAAGGTTCAGTCTTTCCAAGTAAATGTAGATAATAATAACTGCTTCTTGTGGGAGTTGAAAGGATTACATGAAGTTAAATATGACAAATGCCATGCACAGTGCTTGGCACAAAATTGATCTAAAAAGTAAGTTCTATTATTTCCTAAGTACCATAGTGGGTCATCTTCCCACTTAGGGGAGAACCTACTAGGGATCGTAGTAGGAACTCGTTAATGTTTGTGCAGATAGCAAATACAGATTACACTTTCAAATGGAGCTTTTATTTGTTTTGTTAGAGGCTGGAGTGTTCAGAACAGGAGAGAATCAGGTGTTTTTTAAAGAAACCTTAATTTTACTGAGGTATAATTTTCATCCAGTAAAACTCACCCGATTTAAGAGAATACTTCAAACATATACGCTTAGATAACTACCAGGATGAAATTCAGGGGTTTTTGAAATAGGCCTCTGAGGTGGGAAGCTCCTGGGACCTAGAACCAAAAGGCGGAGTCTGGCCCGGGAGCCCGCCTTTTCCCTGAGGAAGAAGGGCTGGTGAATGGAGATGTGGGTGCACAGGTTCTGGGGAGGAGTGTGAGTAACACTGAAAGTATTCCTTGATGTTATCTACTTCTCCTGCGTGCTAGGAGGTTAGGAATGTGCTGAGAAAAGATAAACAGGGATGGGACAGGTTCTGCCATAGAGCGTGAAAGTCAAAACTAGCATATGTGGGAGTGACTGGCATATATATGCATGGAGACCACCCAGCTGAACCCGCCTGCCTCTGAGCCACAGCCTGGCTGTGCCACGGGGAAGGCACAGGTTTCTCAGGGCATGGGTGAGGGACAGAAGGTCAGAGACCGGAGTATTCTGCGGGTTTGCAAGGATGACCCGTGGGAGGGAAGCCGGAGGGAGCTGGAGGTGGGAGACAATGGGGTTGAGATAGCAGCAGGCCTCTGTGGGCGGGTGAGGGTTGTGAGAGCCACAGGACTTTCTGGCTGGCTGGGTTTAGCAGGTGGACCTGCTCTGAGAGATAGGTGACAAGGTTCAGGTCACACTCACAGGAACTGGCAGCTGAAGTCCAGCGGAGTGCAAAGGGATCAGTTAACAACTGATTAGCATACAAAGACAGGATTCTTCAGACAATGCATGCAGGTCAGGCTTCTCTGGGCAGGAGTCCCCATTGTTTGGCATCAGCTATGATGCTGAACACTGCCCGATCCAGCAGCAAATGTCGTTGGTTTAAATACGTCTAGAATCCCGCCACCTCTATTGCTACCACCACCCCCGTACCTGGCTATCTGCAGGTGCATTTGAAGCGGTCTGCCTCTCACTGTCCATGCTCCCCTACCTACATCTGTCCTCAATCCAGAAGCTGGAAAGATCCATTTAAAGCATAACTCATATATCACTCTTCTGTTCAAAACTCCTCAGCAACTTCCCATTTCATTGAAGAAACAAGTCCCAGGGCTTGCCAAGGGCGTGCTGCCCCCCCCCCCCCCTCCAACCACCACTTCTCACCACCTCACCCTCCCAGCGCCCTCCACCACTGCCACTGCTCAGTGGGTTTCAGCTGCCGGTTTGCTTGCTGTTCCTGCATCACCCCCCGCCCCCGTGTGCTTTTACAGGGGTTAGCCCTCGCTATTCTTTCTGCCTGCTAACTCCTTCTCCCGTATACCTGTGCCATTTACGGCCTCACTTCCTCTAGCCTTTGCTTAAACGTCACTCACCTTCCACTCCAGGGCCTCCCTGGCCATGCCATTTAACATTATTGACCTGCTCCCAGCCACAAACACCATGTTCCTTCCTCAGATGTATTTTTGCCTCAGGATATTATCTGATATCTAACGTGTTGTTCTTATTGTTTGCAGTGGTTATCAACCTTCTGGACCTTTAAATACAGCTCCTCATGTTGTGACCAACCATAACATTATTTTTGTTGCTACTTCATAACTGTAATGTTGCTACTGTTATGAATTGTACTGCAAATATCTGATATGCAGGATGGTCTTAGGCGACCCCTGTGAAAGGGTCATTTGGCTGCCAAAGGGGTCGCGACCCACAGGTAGAGAACCGCTGGTTTACTGTCTGTGTCTCTCAACATGCAGTAAACACCATTAGAGGAGGGTTTGTCTCTTGATCTCTTCAGTACCTAGAACAGTGCCTGGCACTTTGTAAGCAACCAATACAGGACTGACTGAATAGATATTAGCTCATGACTGAAGGTGAAATAAAATGGAATCCAAGCTTCCACAGAGAGACAAAGGAGAAAGAGACGCGATGAAAAGGTCATTTTACCTGGAAAAAGGAAAGAGGGAAAATGATAAAGACAGAAGAGAGGAGAAAGGAAATGCTGCCACTAACAGATCTTTAACAGTCCAAAGGCTGAGGCACACCGAAGATGGGAGAGAAAATCAAGGGGTAGGAGGAGATTTAGAAAACCAGCCAGAAGCCTGGTGCTCCTGCAACAAATTTAACCTCCCTCCACATGTATACTAATTTAGCTTGAAAGAAACTGCAGCACATCATTAAAAAGGGTGTTTATTTTATTATTATTATTTTTTTAGGGAAAGAACAGATAATACACTTTATTTTTTTCTTTTATTTTATACATTTCTATACTGTCTATTAAAAAAATTATCTTTATTGTTGAAAGTATTACAGATGTCCCTTTGATTTTTTTCCCCATTGACTCCCTCCAACTTGCACTCACCCCTCCCAGGCCTTCATACAACTCAACAAAAGGAAGACAATCCAATGAAAAAATGGGCAGAGGACGTAAATAGACATTTCTCCAAAGAGGACATATAAAGGACCAAGAGACTTATGAAAAAGTGCTCAACATCACTAATCATCAGAAAGATGAAAATTAAAACAACAATGAGATACCGCCTCACAGCTGTCAGAAT
>PVJC01022465.1:0-27311 GCA_004026665.1 Murina feae | reverse complement strand
AAAAAATATTTTTATTAATTTTTAGAGAGAGAGGGAGAGAGAGAGAAACATCAATGTAAGAGAGAAACATTGGCTGCTTTCCACACGCATCCTGACCAGGGATGGAATCCGTAACCTGGGTCTGTGCCCATAAACTGGCCACCTTGGGGTGCACAGGACGACGCTCAACCAACTGAGCCACACCGGCCAGAGCTTGAATGCAGGTGATTTTAAATGAAAAATAAAGTTGGTACTGACCCCTCCCTGCTCTTCCTTCCTTCCTTCCTTCCTTCCTTCCTTCCTTCCTTCCTTCCTTCCTTCCTTCCTTCCTTCCAACATGCTTATAGGTTTAAGAGTTTCTAATTTACTACGATAAAAATAATTGAAACAAGTTGACTGAAAGGGCAAAAACAAAAACAAGATCACAAAAAACACAATACTTAGTATCTTCTTGACTCCCTCTCATTTGTCTCAAATCCTTCAACTAGGTTTTCCCTTCTCTGCAATCCTAGAAGTTAGTGTTTCCATCCTTAAGGGGACTGACTGAATCCCCTGGGAGAGGGCGTGTGTGTGTGTGTGTGTGTGTGTGTGTGTGTGTGTGTGTGTCCCTGACTCCTCCTCCCTTCTGTTCCCTGTGGGGCCGGTTTGCCAGCCTGACCTGCTGATGCGCTGACTCCAGAACACAGGACTGTTCTGCTCTCACAGGAAAGTGTGCGCCTGGGGCTCTGCGGGAAAGGATGTTGTGGGAGGAAATTGTCAGTTTTAACCTTTCTAGACTCGATTATCTTATTTCTGTTGCGTTATATCCTGAAACGAGCTTTTATAAGTGTGGTTTCCAGAATCACTTTAGCTTGACCCTTTCATGGAAATCACTTTCCCAGGCGCCTTCCGGGGGGAAGTGCCCTCCACTGAGGTTTTGTGTTAGGCATCCCAGCTCACAGATGGGGAACTTGAGGCGGTTCTCTGGGGAGACCAACACGCACTGGAAGGGCGAGCACGCAGCAAGTGTGAGCCGAGGCTTGCCATAGAGTCTCTGTGCGTTAGGTTATCTTGACCTCCGGCATGGCCATGAAAAATAGCATGTCCATAGGGATCTTTTCTAGTAAGCTGACTTAGGAGGAATTAAAAGAATTTTTTTTTCCATCTTGCTACTGTTGGGGAAATAAAATTAAAAACCGAATCTTCTCCCAATCCAGAAGTCCTCTCCACAAAAGTAGTAGAGAAAGAAAAGTTTTTTTTTTAAGGAACAGTTTATTGATATTTAGAGAGAAGGAAAGGGAGTGGGAGAGAGAGAGAGATAGAAACATCAATGATGAGAAAAAATTATTAATTGGCTGCCTCCTGCAACCTGGGCATATGCCCTGACTGGGAATTGAACTGGCAACCTTTTGGGGCATAGGATGACACCCAACGAACTGAGCCACACTGGCCAGGGCAGGAAACAGTTTTATTACTGAACAAGCATCAAACCAGAATGTGTTCTACATCCCAGGCAAACTGCCTGGGATTACAGACAGAAAGAAATCTCACTCCCTTATGTAGCCAAGAATACCACTCAACACAAAGATATTTCAAGATAAATGATAACTAGTCCTCAAGTAAGTGGTCTTGATGGTGCCATTTGTCACATAGTTTGTCCTAACTTTACTTGGTAAGTAGGTTGACCATCTGTGTCATTGGCTTTAGCTAGAGAAAAACAAATCTATCTGTATGACAGGAAGTAGCTTTGGAAATTGGAGCAAGGCACCCACCAAAGTCAGGCTCCTACCTTCCTCCAGAAACTTGGGGAAAAGGGTGCTATTTACCTAGATAGTTACCTTTCAAAGAGATGGCCCCCAGGTCCTGAGAAAGATATTTATGGGCCATAAAGCTGACACAAGGACTTATATTTATTTCAAAGAGAGGAGAAAGTACTTAAAATGGTAAGTTTTCTAAAATAAATGAAGAAGGAGTTGGGAGAAGTCTCTTCTATTATCTAATCTAATAAAAGAGTAATATTGAAATTCACCGTTTCTTCGGGATGCCTAAGCCACGCCCACCAGCCAATCAGAGTGGCTGTATGCAAATTAACCCAACCAAGATGGAGGTTGTCAGTCATGGAGCTAGAGTAAACAGGCAGCTTCCGTTGCACCAGGAGCAAACTGTCTGCCTAGACCGGCTGGGCTTCTCCCGGCTCAGGCAACATTGTTGCAACATTGTTTCAATTATAGAAGCCACTGAGCTGAAGCCAACAGGAGGATTCCTTACCAGCCTAGGCCTCGGCTTAAACAACAGTTTCAATTATAGAAGATAAATAAACCCCAGAAACCTGTTTCTAGCCAGCCTTGTTGGGACGTTGGGTCAATGGGAGCTGTGGGCAGCCTGAAAGCCTGAAAATTGCCCCTCAGCCCATTATCCAGGCTGCCCAGGCACCCCAGTAGGGACCCAAAACCTGAAGGGACTGTGGGAAGCCTGAAAACAGCCCTCAAACCCTCACCCGGGCTGGCACACCCAAATGAGGTGAGGGTCCACACTGGGGGGCTTGGCCAGCCTGCAAACAGCCATCAGCCCCTCACCCAGGCTGGCCAGGCACGCCTGCAGGTGGACATCCCTTGAGGGGTCTCAGACTGTGAGAGGGCACAGGCCAGGCTGAGGGACCTCCCGAGTGCACAAATTTTTGTGCACCGGGCCCCTAGTTTCCAAATAAGAATTAAGTCTCTTATTTTTAATTAGAGGCCTGGTGCATAAATTTGTGCACCAGTGGGGTCCCTTGGCCTGGCCTGTGGCATTGGGCTGAAATCTGCTCTCTGACATTCCCCGAGTGGTCCTGGATTGTGAGAGGGTGCAGGCCAGGCCGAGGGACCCTGCCAGTGCACGATTGGGGCTGGGGAGGAATGTGGGAATTTGGCGAGCTGGGAAGGGAAGCAGGAGGGCTCCAGGGCATGTCTGGCCCATCTATCTCAGTCCCAATTGGCTGGACCCCAGCAGCAAGCTAACCTACAAGTTGATGCATCTGACCCTTGGTGGTGAGTGCATGTCATAGTGAGTGGTTGAGCAGTCTTAGCATATCATTAGCATATTACCCTTTGATTGGTTGAATGGATGACCAACCGACCGAACACTTAGCATATTAGGCTTTTATTATATAGGATTATTTGTCCTTACATTACTCCTATTCTCTATTGCATTTTCCCAGTGAAAAGTGAGTTAACCACACTAACTGTAGGGGGTCCTCTAAGAGGAGAGGCTGTGCCATTCAAGCTTTAGCAGGAGTTTGAGAAGGTCATCCAGAACCTGTGACCACAGCATGACCTCAAACTGGCTGGGGAAGTCTGTGGCTCCTCTCCCCGTGCCCAGTCCACGGAATGTAGGTGCCCACCCTTTCCACAGCTGGAGCCATTTTCCAGGATTCAGCCTTGAGTGAGGAATGTGTGGTTGAGACCCTCTGGATTAATCCACGTCTGAACCCAGTGAAGGCCTCTATGTAACTTAAAATTCTGGTGGGCAGGTGCAGAGAGCAACTCGTCCTGTTGTCGCCCAGGACAAACTTCGTAAGTTCCCTTATTAAATCTGTCACCACCAGTCTGGAGTGGTCTGCCTCTTCCTTGGGCTCTCCTTGCCCTGCTGTCTGGGCCCAGTTTGCATTTCACCTGGGAAGCTCCTGAGGTTTTGCGCTAAGAGCAAGGTGAACAATTAACCGAGAAGTTTATTTAGGCTGCAGAATCCTGAGCTGTAACCTCTAGTCTCAACTCCAGAGGGTCTAATTCAGTCTGCTTGAAACTGAGCTCAGCCACATAATTTTGAGCAATTCTCGATGTGAATTTAATACAGCTTGTTCTCAGATCACAGGAAAACCTGAGCGTGGCTTGAGCTCTGGCATCAGGTGATCTAGCTTTACGTCATTTCCTAGCGGCACAATTGCAGGGAGCCTGCAAACTCTTGCTGGCGACCACGATGTGACTAGCATGAGGATAAGAGCCCAGAAGCTGAGGGTGAAGGAGGAAAGGAGCAGCCTTGCGGAGCCACTGCGTCAAGCCCTGATGCCCACGCTGGACCTCCTGTAACGTGAGGCAAATACACCCCTTCCTGTTTGCGCCACCAAAATGTTGCCTTTTCTCCAGCTTACGGCTGAGCATTCTCCTTACGGGGATGGGTGTGTGGGTAGTTAGATCATGAAACCATCATTCCCAAATGGCACTGGGGTAGTTGCATTCGTTCCCCCTCTGGCCGCAGAGGAGAAATTGTTTTGGGGAAATTGTGCCAGATTCTAACTTGATTTGCTTGTAGGGTTTCACCAGCGTTTCCCCTCCCTCAGGAGCCACATGCTGTCTGCCTCTGTTTACTGAGTATGTGTGTGTGTGTGTGTGTGTGTGTGTGTGTGTGTGTGTAGAGGGCAGGGTGGGTGGGGTAGGAGCAGCCTGCCTCTCCTTCCAGTCATGGCTGGAGGTAGCAGAGAACGTCTGCCAATGACAGTGTTCATCCCTTGTCCTTAGACTGTGCCCTGAGAAGGGTCTCACTTCCCTAAGGACCTCCCTGAGACCTCTGCCACGTCGGATTCCCGTAGGAGTGATGTTCCCTGCTCCGCATGGTTCATTTTGTTTTATACTCTGCATGCACTCATGTGAGCTAGGTAACCCCTACACCGTGTAGGAGGTGGCCTGGGGAGATGGTACCAGTGAAAGTACCCCACTGTTCTTTACATTATTTGTTAAACACAAATTATTTCCATCCTGCCTTGATGCTATGGGGTACCATTTCTTGCACAGACAATTGTGTCTGTCCATTTATGGATGTTCTTGTCACCATTCTCCCTCTTCCAAGCCATCTTGTTTATACTGTAACCATGGTTCCCTTTCTGAAGGCACATTCCCAGACATGGATTGGTTCATCTTATTAATAGGTTGACTCTCCCCCTATGAATATGCCTCCTCTGTCTGCACATGGTTTAGGCTGAGTCACCTTCGTCTTCTTCTGAAGCACTCTGTAGGGCTGCCATTATCACTTGGACCCTGTCCAGTGGGAAGAGGTTTGGAGAGGTCTGCCTGTGTGCAGCCTAAACCATGTGATTTAGCTCCATTTAACAAAACCTCTGCAGTGGAAAGAGTGGCACAAGTCCATCCGGTACCATGAAATGGGTCATATTTTCAATTTCCTTTTGTCCTTGGAAATTTTTCTCCTTCAAGAACATCACAGGGAAGAGAACCCAAGCAAGTATCTTGAGTCCTCAAGTCAAATAGCATTTAATAATGCTCCAGATCTTTTCAAAGCTCTACAACTAACTTAAAAAAGATGTTTCATCTCATCATTACCTTGACTCTCTCTGTCTAGAGCAGGGGCTACAGACCCAAGTTTGTCACCTTGGGAAGCCAGGCAGGTAACATAAATGACCCAAACAGGCTAGGAGTAATCACGTGTCCGCTCACCATCTCTTGTTTTTCCCTCCTGTGATAGAGGCATGGCTACAACGGAACATTCCTGTCTACTGCAGGAAAACATGGTTAAACTCCCTTATGAATGGCAGCTGATACCTGTCCTTAGTGCTGGAAAGATCTGAGGGAATGCACTAGAGCGCTCATGCCCTGGGTGAGAAGCCAGCTACTCACAGGGTACAGGTCTACTATATAGAAGTTCTATGTTTCCCAAGAAAGCTAGATAGCGGATTTTTTGGGGGGTGGGGGTGGGGTGGAATTCCTGAGTTTGAGACATTAGCTCAATGTTTAAAAACCAAAAGTAAACCAAACACCGTGTGGATAACACACATGTCTGGGGACCATCAGATGATGGCCTTTGGTACAGAAGATGAAGCTCAAGCCACTCAGCTGGACACACAAACTTTGTGATTCTGTCTACCCTGCCTCTTGCCTCATTTCCTACTTCCCTTCAGACTCTCCAAAGCTATTCAACACTCCACTTCCTACTTTTACTGGTCACACCTTTGTCTTTCCTGACCCTGTACTTTTGCACATGCTGTTATTTGGAATGTCCTTCCCTGGTTGATTAATTTTGTAAATAATTCATTCTTAAAAATCCATAACAAAATCATCTCTATTTCTAACTCTTTTACAACCTCCCTGCCACCTCCAACCAGGCAGAACTATATATAGTGTCTCATTTCCTCCCTCCCTCCTTTCTTTCTTTCTTTCTTTCTTTCTTTCTTTCTTTCTTTCTTTCTTTCTTTCTTTCTTTCTTTCTTTCTTTCTTTCTTTCTTTCTTTCTTTCTTTCTTTCTTCTTTCAACAAAGAGTACAGTCTTATTATAGAACTTACCAGAGTCTCTCCATTACATGCCTACCTTCCCAGCTCATCACGGAGGCTGTGTCTGTGCGTTCCCAGCACTCAACTGTGTTATGCCCTTGTTCAGTGCTCAAACTATTGTTTGAATAGACAAATAAACAAATTCACTATGCACCTCACCTATGGTAGATTTAATTTCCTTGCAAGATGCTTTCATATTAACTGTCGTATTTGTGTGTGGCACTATTATCACTTAGCATGGTGCACATTTTGAGTGATCTAAAACATAACCGATCTGTCTTAGAAGGATTTCTATGTTGCTGACCTCAAAGGGTGATACTACTCTTCTCCACAGGAGGACATCTGAAATGGCATCCTTACTTCTGAGGCAGAAAATGAGCAGTTAACGCAATAGTGTCATGCCCATCTGGTCAGACAGGGGTAAGAGGGGAGAAGAGATGCTATGAGGACTTGTTTTTTACACCACTCTTTTCCCAAAGCTACTGGTACCGTAGGATTAACAGAAGATTTAAAACAGGGATGAATACATATGCTGTATCCATCGACAAAGCTGTAAAAATCAGTTAGCTGTGAAATTCTTTTTGCATTTAAGTTTACAAGTCTAAATATACTCACAACCCCTCTCTCTGGCCACCCATGCCACTTGACATTTTTTTTTCATCTGACAGCTTGGAGATAGAAGTTGTGTAAATGTCTCTCTTGGGGTTAGCTTGAAAAGAAAAGGCAAGTGTGCTAAGTGCAATGGCTAAATTAGAAATTTAATCAAACCTGTAATTTAAATCAGCTCCAAATAATAATAGGTTGAAAGCTTGTCAGGCTGTGTTGGGTCTGGTGTGTGATACATGGATTATGACAACGGAACCACAAAGCATAGCCCTTTAAGTGCTTTTGCCCATTAGCTTCATCAAGTAATTGCAGGCTCGAGGCATCAATAACAACAAGGGTTGACAGCTTGGGAAGAAGTGAACCCTTCCCCTTACAGATCTGGCAGGAAAGAAAAGTGCTCTGATGAATGCGGTGGGCACATGGATGTTCAGAGCGCAGAGAAAGGAAGTAAGATAAGTGTGCGATAGAGTGTCTTTGACTGCTGAAATGAACACCCCATTTAATTTCTATGTGGTCCCCTTGACTCATTCAGCTGACAGTAGTATCTCAGTAGGCACACTACTGGTCAGCTCAACATGAATTGTCTTCAAAAATGCTATTTTTTGAAAATAAAAATTAAAAAAACACACCTGGTGATGAGAGTAGAAAAGCAAATAGCAAGAAATATCTTCCTAATTAGTTTAGGTAGGGAAAAAGACCCTAAGCAATGAGGAAGTATAGGGGGAAAACCCACTTATCTGAAATTAAGAATCCCCCCCCCCCCCAAATCATTTATTGTGAAACATTTTGTGTTCTTAGTTGATACTCATCTTGGAAAGGTCACAGTTCTCTTCGGTTAGAAATATATATATATATATATATATATATATATATATATATATATATATATATTTATTGATTTAGAGAGGAAGGTAGAGGGAGAGAGAGATGGAAACATCAATGATGAGAGAATCATTGAAAGGCTGCCTCCTGCACGCCCCCTGCACGCCCCCTACTGGGGATCGAATCCACAACCCAGGCATGTGCCCTGGGTTGAATCAAACCTGGGACCCTTCAGTCCCCAGGCTGATGCTCTATCCACTCTATCCACTGAGCCAAACCAGCCAGGGTGGTTAGAAATATTATTATAAATATTTATTATATCTCTGGAATGAACAATATGGAAATATTTCATTTAAGACAAGTTTCAAGTCAGTAAAAGCTGTAAATATATATATCTAGATTAACCATGCATTTAAAAAAAGCTGACTTTAGAGATTGAATTGCAGATACTTCTTCTCTTGGGTGAAACACATTTTCGGGAGTTTCCTCAGTGTTAAAATGTACATTTTTTACTGTCTGTTCAAAATTTACTGAGGGGACCGCAAGCATTTGAGTTACCTCTTAAAGTTAGTTTAGTCTGACTCGGAGGGGAAACCTTTTGGAGAAAGGAGGTTCATCCTTAAAGGAGGTCATATAGACACACAGGGAAGATGGCCATCTGAAGACAGAGGCAGAGTTTGGAGTTATGCCGAACAAAGATGGCCAGCCATCACCAGAAGCTAGAAGAGACAAGAAAGGATTATTTCTTAGAGTCTTCAGAGGGAACATGACCTTGTTGACACTGATTGCAAACTTCTGGCCTCCTCCACAACTGGGAGAGGATCAATTTGTGTTATTTAAGCTGCTTTAAAGGGTGGGAATGTGTTATGGCTGCCCTGGGAGGCTAATGCACCTGTTGAACGCATAGGAAAGATACTAAAAGGAGATTCCTCTTTATAAGAGCTGTTAGCTCTTCAACGGAGGTTTCAGAAAGAGATTTGGGACTGTTGGTTGGGGAGTGTGGGACTTTTAGTCGCAGGAGGTCCAGGACAAACCATTCACCCCAGACAGCATGGAGGCTCATCAAGTCAGATTGATGTCAGAGAGTCCTGGATGGCAGTAGGACACTAAGGGGGTTTGGACAGAACTTGATGAAAAGGAAGTTAAAAATAACTCTTTCTGAACTACTCTTGGCTTTGGCTTCTTATTTCTAGGACTGAACCTGCCTTTTAGGCTCAACTACTTTATGATAAAATCATTATCACAGGAGCCAAACCACGTTGGCTGAGCCAGTGTAAGATTCACTTGCCTCGCCCTGCTTTTGGTTACGGGATGAGTTGTGCTGTACTCGTGTTTCTGTCAGTCATGACGATGCTGTAAGAATGTGCTAGGTTGCAACTGTGACTCTTGAAAGAAAACAAATATGACTGGGGAGTCAGAGGAAGAAAAGATGCTGCTTTGAAATAATAGGCCCTTCATTGTATTTAATGGGAAGTGCAAACTTTTCTTCAGTTAGAAAGTATTTTCTAATAGCCAGTGGTCATGCATTGAAGAAAAAATTCTAATTAAATATTTAGTAAAACTGGGTTATTGCTAAGAGGCAAGAGGTCTGCTTTCAAAATCACGCACGTTTCAGGTGCTAGATTGGGGAAAACAGTGCTATTATGTCACAAGTGCAGGGATTTTTAATGTTCCACATTCCATTTGGGTTCTTGTTCAAAACAAACACTCACCTGATACGATTTTTGAAGAGCCATTACAGGGCACTTCACAGACTTTTTGTAGAGACTCATATTTTTGGTTAAAAGTACTACATTTGGCCAGCAGTGGGGGCAAACATTCCTGAGGACTAATATTTGTCTTTGTTCTTTGTGTGATTTTTCTCTATACCTGGTCATCTTCCCCTTCTCAAAAAAAAAAAAAAAAAAAAAAAGGATAAAAGGATAGACTCACCTCTGAGGATTATTCAGAAGATGGAGTAACAGCTATAAAGCACTTCTCAACTTAAAAACAAAAAGCATTATTCATGCAGAATACTGCTATTAATGGGCAGCATGTAACTTCAAGGCACCCAGCCATAATTACCCCATTAAATAAATGAGAAATGAACACTCTTGCCTTTAAACTGGGCCGGAAGCTGCACTGACATTCACCATTCTCTCTGTTCTTTTTCTGTGAGTCCGGATTCTAAGTCTCTTCCTCACGTGACTAAGACATCTCTATCTTGGCTCTTTTTGGCCACGGTGGTAAATGGGAGTGTGCTGACTGCCAGCCTCATTAGGCAGCATTCATTACTCCAGACACCTTCATCGATGTTCCACTGACCTCTGCTTCTAAGAAAGAATAATTGATGCTCTGTCAAAGGCTACAGGATCTTCTTCAAAGCCTTTTCTTTTCCTGATCAAGGGATGGCGGTAGAGACAGTATTTGTGTCTCTGACTTTCTGATTTTATGTCATAGCCAACCAAATCTGCCAGGGTTGCTGAGTTTTAGATTCCATTTGAACTTGACTTTGTGCAATGCAAAAAAGCCCAAACTTCTACATTCAAAAACCACTGCCACAAAGTAATAGATAAGCCCAAGGCAGATAATCCTCCCCTAGCACACACTTAATAAATAAGCCAGGCAGCTCTCTGCATACTCATCCCGATTTTTCCTGAGAAATCCATTCTGTTCAGTCTTTTAATTTCCCCAGTGTTCACAGCCAGGCTGGCATTTTCAAGAGATAAGCCCACACACATTTTCTTTAGGAGAGGGAAAAGAAGGTTTAGCTAAAGCAAAATGTGTTCTGTGGTAAATCATCATTTTCACGCAGTGCCTTTGTTTCCTTGTTTTCACATTATCAGAGGGAAGACTCTTAATCCTGTAGAGAGCGTGGCTGCTGGTCATGCCAAAACTGGAGCTGTTTTAATGTGACAACCGATTTCCTTCCCCCTAAGGCTGGTGCCAGCCATTGACTGTCACCCAAGAGGGTTTGGGGAACCCCAAGTCTCCGAAGTAGAAACAAAGGGGAAGACTTGTCCAAGGTTACCTTAGTAACAAACAGTAATTATAATAGTAATTTGCATAATACCTCCTATGTTAGCAGTGAATTCAACTCCTAAAGCCAAAAGGTATTATGAAAAAAAAATGTTTCCAGCCACCTCAGCTCAGAGGCTAAACTAGAAAGCGATGCCCTTCAACAATGAGCATGGCTTCTCTTCCTTGATGGAGCCTCTGAAGCCTGCTTTGGGCAGCCACAGCATCTACCGAGCACTTTTTAAATTGCCTTCACTAAGCAGGGTCATTCACACTCCTTCAGTGTTTTGGGTGAGTTCTTAAAACTGTTCCTGCCAATGACAATCAAAGTTACCTATCAGTGCAGAAAGAAAAGTAAAATATTCTTTTAAAAATAAGTTTTTATTGATTTTTGTGAGAGAGGAAGGGAGAGAGAAACATTGATCAGTTGCCTCCCACACACACCCTGACTGGTGATGCAGCCTGCAACCTGGGAATGTGCCCTGGCAGGGAATCGAACTGGTGACCTTTCGGTGCAAGCAACAATGCTCATGCAACTGAGCCACACCAGCCAGAGCAAAAAGAAAATCTTAAATTTACATTCTCTTCTTTAGAATGGGCCTGTGGTTGGGGGCTGACACATGGGCATCAGTGGAAGAAACTGGAAGAGGTGGAGGTGTTCATGTGAAAAAAAAAAAAAGGTTCAGCAATTTCTCACCAAGTTAAACTTTATGACTATCCTACAACCTACCAAGTCTACTCCTAGGTATTTATCTATGAGCAATGAAGCATATCTTTACCAAAGACTAGTAGAAGAATATGCAGCATAGCTTTCTTATCATAACCTCAAACTGAAAACAACCCAAATAGAAAATAAACTGAGAGTCACATAATCTAATCTAATAAAAGAGTAATATTGAAATTGAACATTTCTATGGGATGCCTAAGCCACGCCCACCAGCCAATCAGAGCAGCTGTATGCAAATTAACCCAGCCAAGATGGAGGCCGGCAGTCACGGAGTTGGAGTAAACAGGTGGCTTCCATTGCAGCAGGAGTAAGCTGTCTGCCGGCCGGCTGGGCCTCTCTGTGCTCAAGGTAACAACATAGTTGCAGCATTATTTCAATTATAGAAGCCTCAGAGCTGAAGCAAACAGCAGGCTTCCCTTGCACCAGTGATGGAGGAAACTGCCTGCCTAGGCTGGCTGAGCCTCTAACTAAGACAACATTCTTTCAATTATAGAAGCCACTGAGCTGAAGCCAACAGGAGACTTCGTTACCTGCCTAGACCTCGGCTTAAAGCAACAGTGTCAATTATAGAAGATAAATAAACCCCAGAAACCTACTTCTAGCCAGCCTTGCTGGGACATTGAGTCAATGGGAGCTGTGGGCAGCCTGAAAGCCTGAAAACATCCCTCAGGTCCACACCCAGGTTGGCCACACCCCAATGGGGTGAGGGACCCCACTGGGTGGCTTGGCCAGCCTGAAAACAGCCATCAGCCCCTCACCCAGGCTGGCCAGGTACCCCAGTAGGGACCCAAAACCTGAAGGGACTCTGGGCAGCCTAAAAATGGCCCTTAGCCCATCATCCAGGCTGGCCACACCCCAATGGGGTGAGGGTCCACACTGGGGGGCTTGGCCAGCCTGCAAACATCCATCAGCCCCTCACCCAGGCTGACCAGGCACACCAGCAGGTGGACATCCCCTGAGGAGTCCCAGACTGCGAGAAGGCACAGGCCAGGCTGAGGGACCTCCCGAGTGCACAAATTTTTATGCACTGGGCCCCTAGTAAAATAATAAAATACAGTTATATACAACATGGATGAGCCTTAAAAACATTATTATTTTTTGTTAATTCTCACCTGAGGATATTTTTCCATTGATTTTTAGAGAGAGTGGAAGGAAGAGAGAGAGGAACATCGATGTGAGAGAAACACATTTATTGGTTGCCTCTCACATGCACCCTGACCTGGGGCCAGGGATGGAGCCTACAGTAGAGGTACATGCCTTTGACTGGAATCGAACCTGGAACCCTTTGGTATGCAGGTTGATGCTCTATCCACTGAGCCAAACCAGCAAGGGCTGAAAACATTAGGAAATCAGGTACAAAATGGTATGTAACTGCCATTGGTATGATGCCATTTACATGAAGCTCTAGAACAGACTACTGTATGGTAATAGAATAGTGGTTGCCTCTGGGCTGCAGCAGTGGGGTTGATGGAAAGGGCATGAGGGAAATTTCTGTGGTGATGGAAATGTTTTATGTCTTGACCAGCATTATGGTAACATGGATATATACGTGTGTCAAAACTCATCAAATACACACTTACAGCCTATGCATTTTATTATATATAAATTATATCAATCTGAAAAGAGAAAAAGTAGTTCAGATTTTCTATTGTTCAAGTTCTTGATTAATGTGGCAGCAGTCAGCTCATTAGCGGTCATTGCAGTGTGGAAAAATTTTGTTCTCAACCTAATGGTTTGTTTAACTGTGCTCATCAGGAACACTTAATCCATCAAAAGGGTTTTAAGACCCTAATAATTAGTTTTCGTAGTACAGTAGGACACTCATACACAATTGGTCTTTTGCCAGGATTGACAGATGCTGCTTTCTTAAAAAAGACATATTTTTATTGATTTCAGAGAGGAAGGGAGAGGGAGAGAGAGACAGAAACATCAATGATGAAAAAGAATCATCAGTTGGCTGCCTCCCACATACCCCCCACAGAGGACCGATCCTGCAACCCGGGCCTGTGCCCCAACCAGGAATCCAATGGTGACCTCCTGGTTCAGAGGTCGGCGCTCAACTACTGAGCCACACCAGCTGGGCGACAGATGCTGTTTTGATAAGAACAGGAAAGATCAATCCAAATGACTAGACATTAGACCACAGTAGGGTTTAGGGGAATGGAATCTTCTAATTTGTTGAGAGTTGATAGGCTGATGGTTAGATACATATTTTTTCCCTCATCCTTCATCTATACTACTTCTATTTCTAAAGTTATGGAAGAGTTAGATGTGTCTCCACTAGACTACACATTTTGCTTTTCAAAGTCACATCTACTGCAAGTGTTTTGGCTGATAGAAACCACACAGGGCACTGGGTCCCACCTTGATCAGGTGTAGTCAGCCAGTTGTTGTCTTTGAGTCAGGAGAATGAAGGAAACCCAGGAATAGAAAACTAGAGGTACAAATGTGCTCCTGCTGTGCTTAAATTCCATGTTTGTGAGTCTAGGAGTGTCAGGAACCTAAGAGGAGACCTGATAATCTATACATGTTCTGTGGACATGAGCTGTCACAAACAGGAGTGCTTTCTCTTTAATGCTTAAAAATGGTTCACTTCCTCAAATAATTCCCTATTTAATATTTGGCTACTCTTGTTACTGAAATAAAGTTGTATATTTGGGGATGGTATTGGGTTCTGGAAGATTTGCTAGGTCATTTTCTTTCCTCTTTATTTCATAAAACCATTCATTAGTCTGTTCAGGAGTTGCATTTGGAGCTGCAGGTGTGAGTTGAAGACCAGGCATAAACTAAATTAAAGCGTATGCAGAACAGACCTATTACAAATGGAAAATGCATGTGTTCAGCTGACCTGCTCCTCAGGTAACAATATGTGGGAGCAAAATATTTATTGTAAACTGTAATATTTTGCTGCCACATATTATTTTTTTAAAGTTCCAAGATTACAATAAAACAGAATTGCTGGGGTTGAATAGCAGAGAAAGAGGATGGGGAAGGAAAATTTGTTCCAGAATGTTGTACATTGAGAAACACATGGGAGGCTCATGGGAGCTCAGATGAGCAATGTTATCCTATATAATAAAAAGCTAATATGCAAATTGACTGAACAGTGGAATGACCAGTCACTATGATGTGCACTGACCCCCAGGGGGCAGATGCTCAATGCAGGAGCTGCCTCCTGGTGGTCAGTGTGTTCCCACAGGGGGAGCGCCACTCAGCCAGAAGCCAGGTTCATGGCTGGCAAGCTCAGTGGCAGTGGTGGGTGCCGGGAGCCTCTCCTGCCTCTGTGGCAGCACTAAGGATGTCTGACTGCCAGCTGGGGTTCCTGGACTGCGGGAGGGCGCAGGCTGGGCTATGGGACGCTCCCCCGCAAGTACACAAATTTCATGCACCAGGCCTCTCATAATATTTATAAAATGGAACCATTGTAGCATTTGGCTGTATAACCAACCTGCAATTTGGGGTCATTCAATATTTTAAAACAATAATAACTTTAGCAATAACTCCAGGAGACTAAAGGATATAATTAGAGAGTTATAATTAGAGAACCAAGTTATTGAAATATTTGAATGAATAACTCCTGAAACTTAAAAATATTTGAAAACATGACATCTGTACAATAATTCACAATAAAATATGTGAGGGTGATCTGGCTGTGACATCCATCACCTCATTGATCTCCAGGATTGATTCGCTGTTCTGGCTGGTGTCCCTCTCCTCCCTCACCGATCCATGTGCATCCCTCCCAAAGCTGCGTGCTTGGTTTCTCCTCTCCCCAGAGGAGAGGACTGGTCTTCAGTCAAGGGTATATGAGTAGCTGTGCTCTCCTGCTTGAACCTCCAAACAAGCTCTCAAACACACTGATGTATTATTCCATGTCTCCCTGTCCAGATGGTCCCATTCAAATCTGCAGTGTCATTCCTCCTAGAGATATAGTAGGGAGTGCTCATAAGTGATGTCATTTTCAATAACTTGAATCAGTGGCCATAGCTTGAGGCCTGAACTAGGTAAAATTGTAAGGTGGTTGTGCCCGCTGATTTTTGATTCAGCATCTATTTTTCCTCCTTGAAAAGGTAACTCATATCCACAAAAAGATCTGACACTTATTAACACTAAGCTGCAAATGACTGGACTTTGTCATATAGTCTTCATGGAGTGTTTTGCATTTTAACATCTATTATACCAGAAGATCAGGAGTAAGAGGTTGGTTATCAGCCAACCCAAGAATCCTTAGGGCAGCAGGGGCTCTAGCACCTGATACGCATGGCGGATGGAGCTGTGAGGCACGTCTGCTTAGGTAGGACTCCACAGGTCTCACAGGTGTCTGGAGTTTGAAGACTCTGAGATGAATACTCCATTAGTGCCCTTTGGGGAAAGAATCTATTTTAAGAGGCAGTTGTTTTCCTTGATGTTCATTGTTCATCCCTGGCAGATGACTGGCAGATGTACTATTTTTCCAGGCATGGAAGGAAACCTGGTCCTGACTCTCTAATTGACCCCCGTCCACATCAATGAGAAGTGAGAATTACCAGGCTTGAGTTTGCGTCTTTGCTCCTTAGTTGAGGCGCTGACAGATGTAATGAATAGTAAGAGGACAAGGTGCTGTCTTGCGGAGCCAATTCTGGTCTCATTTTGTGCTTCATTGCTCATCTTCATTCTGTGCTGCCAGAAGTGAGGTGCCTCGGGATCCATCCCTGCACACGGGGATTATATTCTGTTTCCATTTCTACAGAATGCGTCCCTCCCAGGAGCTTTATGTCCCTCATTTCGCATCTCGGTCCAGTGCTAGAGAAAAGTCATTAATATCGCTAATTTGCAGGTGAGGAACCCAAGGCATTCTATTTTGGGGGTCCGTGCTCCTTCTGAAATTAGGGCCCAGAATTGTTTATTACGATTGCTACTAGTGATTGACATTCTATTGTACTTTAAACGTTCCAAACCACTACTATATTGATTATCTGTTGATCCTTGAAGATGGGGAGATGAGGCAGAGTGATGTTATGTGTCCAGTTCAACATAGCATGTGCAGTATGGCAGGGTCACACTCAAATGTAGGTCTCTTGCCTCTGCCCTGTAGACCAGCATGTCTTGTCTGTTGTAATCTAGGCCCTGTGGAAGTTCTTTATGAAAGTTTGCTTAAGGGTCAAAATGCCAGACGATGCTATATGGGTGTTGAAGAAAATCAAACAAGGAAAAGAGAGAAAGAAGGGCTGGTGATTTCAAGAGGCAGCTGAGTGCGGTGAAATGAATACTGGGCTGGTGCTGAATATCAACAAAAGGAGCTATTAGGTAATGAGTGGTTTCTGTGTGCTAGGCACAGTGTGAAGTCCACGTAGACTTTCCCCATGAACTTAACAACAACTCTATGATTCAGATCCTGTTATATAGATGAACTAAGGCTCAGAGAAGTTAAAGAAGTTGCCCCAAGGTTATGTAGTTAATAAGTGCTGAGGCCAGGATGGAAAGCCCAAGTTCTTAACCGTTAGGCTCTCTACCCCTTTTCCTTATGTGAGTGTTATAACGAAAGCTCCTTGGTCGTGGTCCATGTTTACCAAGCAGAAACTAGGCTAGCTAGATTTTATGTATATAACTTCCTTAGGACATTTACACGTTAACCTTTTTGAGTGCTTACTACATGCTTGGTCTGAGCACTTTGCATGTATTAACTCATTTAATCACCATAACAGTCTTTGAGGATGGCATTAAAATCTCAATATTATAAACAGGGAAATATAGCCCAAAGAGATTCAGTGCTTGGCCCAAGGTTGCACAGCCAGCAAATGGTGGAGTGTGAATCCAGGTAGTCTGGCCTCAGTGTCTAAGCTCGTAACCATTCTCCTGGACTGGCTCCAAGTGAGTGCACCTTAGGATCTTGGTCCTTTCTCAGAAACAACCTACTCATGGCATGATTGCACACATGGTGTCTGAGCCTCAAGTCCAGGAGACAAACCCATTAAGCTAAAGAGTGTCTCCCTGTGAGGCTTCTTAGGAGATAGTCTGCTGGCTTCTGGACATCCCCCTGGGCCCCGGTTGGCCATATTTTAAAGCTTGCCACACAGCTCTTTGGGATATAATGCCTGCAAATTATGTGCTGCAGGTGTGATGCTACAAGATCCAGAAGATCAGCATCAGGAAGGCTAGTGACAGCCTCACTTCGGTGGAGGTGTTTGACTGGAAAGGGAAGGGGATACCCATGAGAAGAGGAGAGGCTGGGCCATGGAGAGAACTGAGAGTTCACAATTCATGTTGGGGATCGGAGGGCACGAATGCCAAGACAAAAGGGGCGTTCAAAGGAGGTGCTTCTGGTAGGAGGGTCTAATGTATATTTTTGGAAGGCAAGTCATTTGCTTGAAGGGACATTCAGTTGAGTAAGTTTAGAAATTTTAGGATAGAAATGCAGAGGTTGCAATGTTGGAACTGCTTTATTTTATTTTATTTTTCTTTTATCACAGGGTTGTGAGGTTTTTGAGGTTAAACTAGGGTAGAAGAGAAAAGTCCTAAATAGCAATAGGGGTGCCCTGAATGTCCAGGCAGGGAAGAGCCACCTGCCCCACCTTCCTTTGGACAGATCTTGCTGCGTCTGTGAGTCCAGTTGGTGCATCAAACCTTGCATTTATTAGATAAATGAAAGCTCGGAGTTGTGCACTAATTTTGTTCTGAGGGGTCACTAGCTCCTCACTTCTCCCAGGGTCCCACTGAGAGATGCTCATGGTCAATGGAACATGTTCTGCCTTTGGGTTCCTGAAGGGGGACTCATGGGAAGGATCTGCTCAGTGGCAGTTTGCGCTTGTGCGGTGAGGAGGGGACATGTGCAAATAGGAACAGACCCACCAGCAGCTCACATAACAGAATTATTAGAGACGGAATAATTGCTTAAATGTTTATGAAAATAACTTGCTAGATGGAGAATTCACCAGAGAACTGAAATCTATGAAAGAAATCCCACAATTTAAAACCTTCCCAAAGAAAATTCCAGGCCCAGAGATTTTCATTGGTGAATTCTTCCAAAAATTTAAGGTATAAATAGTGTTAATATTACACAAGTTCTTCTACAGACTAGCAAAAGAGGGAATTTCCCAATTCCTTTTGCATGGTCAGTGTAACTTTGATACCAAAACCCAACAAGAATATGAAAAGAAAAAACATATGCTAACCTCCTTTATGAAGATAGATGTAAAAATTCTAAACAAATGGAATTCAGTGATCTATGAAAAGGGTAGTTCATCACAACCTAATTGAGTTTATTCTAAAAATTTAAGGGTGGCTTCATATTTGAACAGCAATTCAAATTATCTGTGACTTATCACATTCTGCTTCTTAGCTTGTTGTCCGGCATAACTTTGAACTTGACAGATGTCTCTAGGGAAAAGCTGTGCAGCTAGTGGGGTCTATTTTGTGGCTTCCTTTTCTTTGGCACCTTGGCTTCTCAACCATGGTTGCAAGCTTTAAGCTACCATTTTCTGCTCAGGGATCTGCCTGCATTAAAAATTGTAACATGCCTTGAGGAAAAAGCAGTGGAGAATCTCCCAGGGATCTTGGTTTGACATAAGTAACCCTGACAGCAGGAAGTAACAGCATCGTTCTGAATCAGCACATACTAATTTTGTTTAAAACAATATCTGTATCTTCTTAAACTATGGACTTCTGGAAGGCAGGTGACTGCTCATTTCCATTAAAAACAACAACACAGCTTTATTGAGGTAAAATTTACTCTCCAGCCCAGCTGAAGTGGCGCAGAGGTTGAGTGGCAATCTATTGAACCAAGAGGTCACAGTTCCATGCCGGTCAGGGCATGTGCTGGGTTGTGGGCTTGATCCCCAGAAGGGGGTGTGCAGGAGGCAGCCAATCAATGATTCTCTCTCGTCGTTGATGTTTCAATCTCCTTATCTCTTCTCTGAAGTTAATAAAAATATATTAAAAGTAAAATTTGCTCCCCATAAAATACCTATTTAAATATACACTCCTTAATTTTTATTGAATTGGTAGACCTGCTAACCGTCTCCACAATCAAGTTTTAGAGCATTTCTATCACCCCACAGAGTCCCCCTCTTCCTGTTTGCAGTTAATGCTGCTCCTTCACTGAGCTGCCTTTTCTCTTCATAAAGTTACCTTTTCTAGGTATTTAACATAGATGGAATCAACTATATGTGGCCTTTGGCTTCTGGCTTCTTTGCCTTAGTATAATGTTTTTGAAGTTTATCTATGTAGTAACAGATATTAATTTTAAAAAAATTTTTATTGCTGAATAATATTCCATTCATTACATAGATATACTACATTTTGTTTACCTAGTCACCAGTTAATTTGGCATTTTTAAAAGTTTTTGGCTATTATGAATAATATTGCTATGAACATTCATGTATATGAACATAGTTTTCATATCTTTTGAGTAAATTCCTATGAAGGAATTGCTGTGTTATATGACAGTTATGCTTAATGTTATAAAAAAAAACACTGTCAAACTTTTCACAAAGTGGCAATACCATTTTATATTCCAACACCAATGTGTGAGGGTTTTTCCACATTCTCACCAGTATTTGTTATTGACAAACTTTTTGATTATTGGCATCCTAATGGGTGTAAAGTGATATCACATTGTGATTTTAATTTGAATTTCACTAATGACTAATGCTGCTAACTCCTTTATTATGTGTTAATTGGTCATTTGGCTATATATTATATTATTTGATAAAATATTTTGTCAGTTGTTAGATTGGGTTATTTATCATATTAATCAGTTATAAAAGTTTTTTATATATTCTGGATATTAATTCTTTGTCAGATATATAATTTATAAATATTTTCTTCCAGTATTTGACTTGTTCTTAATGGTGTCTTCTAAGTGAAGATATTTTTAATATTGATAAAGTCCATTCTATTGATTTTTTTTCTTTATGGATAGTACTTTGGTACTATATCTAACACCCTTTACCTAATTCAATGTCTAAAACATCCTCTCCTGTGTTTTCTTCTAAAGACTTAATAGGTTTAACTTATATATTTAGGTCTGTAATCCATTTTTAGTTAATTTTTGTACATGTGTGAAGGGAGGGCCTAAGTTTTTTTTTTTTTTTTTTTTGTATACTATCCAATGATCTCAGCACCATTTTTTTGAGAGCATCCTTTCCACACTGGGCTGTGTTGTCATCTTTGTCAAAGTACTCTGGAATTATCGGCAATAAACAACATGAATATATTTTATGATGTGTTAGAGGATGATAAATACCATGCAGAAAAATCACCCAGAGAAAAGGTTTGGAGGTTTTCAATTTTAAGCAGGTATTTTTTTGGGGAAAACCTCCATGAGACAATCATACATTTGCAGGAATATCTGAGGCAGTGAGGAACTGAGCCGTGTGACGGGCGGGGCGGGGGTGAGGGGAGACGGGAAGCGTTCCAGAGAGCAGGGCAGTGACTGTGAAGTCAGGAGAGGGCCTGGCATGTGTGTGACATGCACGTGGCCTTTTGTTCGGTACTGCAGCTAGGTTGGACCTTGGCTTCTCCTAAGGAACTGGGACGATTTAGCCTTTGAGGTAACATAAACGTGCATGTTGTTGAGAAAAGTTTACTTTTCTTTCCGTTGGCTCTCAGGCACTTGGGAGGCCATGTGACAGGCCCTTAGAAACATCCATTTACATTGTCTTGTTTTCTTCACCTTATTTTGCCTTTTTAATTTAGTCATATTTTTCTCGGTTTCATGCTTTGTCTTCTTATTTTATACTAGGAGCCCGTTGTAGGAAGATTCCTGCAAGAATAGGGCTTCCTAAGCCAGAGTGAAGCAGAGAAGGGAGTGAAACCTGTCTCGGCTCCCTCCCACCTATTTCTGCCGCCTCAACTCCCATCTCTGCCGCCTCAGCTCTCCTCCCCCCCCTTCTCCCTCCCTTCTTCCCCGTGTCCCGTGTCCGCTGCCTCGGCTCCATTCCCTTCTCCACCACTTGGCTCCCTTCTGCAGCACTAGGCTTCCTTCTACGCGGTCTTTAGTCTTCGCTCTCCTGTGTATGTAAATAACCGCCATCTTTGATGGGTTAATTTGCATATAGCTGCTCTGATAAGCTGATGGGCGTGGCTTGGCTGATGGGCATATGTTTAATTTGCATGTTACTCTTTTATTAGAGTAGATTTTACATGGTTGTGTGTGTGTGTGTGTGTGTTGTAGGAAACCCTCAGCTGCTTGATAGAAGGGTGCAGTGCACACATAGGGAAACAGGAGAGAGACCAGCAGCAGGATCTCCAATTTGTCACTGTTAAGTCACCTATTTATTCCAAACCTGTAGCAAATGTCCCCTGTGTGCTACTCACTGTGGAATGAAATAACTCCTACAGAGCATAAAAAAAATCTAGATAATTGTAACTTAAAAATGTCCTTAATTGCTGGCTGGCTCACCCATCTATTTGTGTCTTTATATTGTAATAGTGTTGTGGGCCGGTTAAAGGTCATAAGCCGACTGTAAATTACAATGTGAAAATACTCTGAAATGCCAGTTTTCGTGGTGGCTGCATGTAAAGTTTCTAGGAGTTGCATCCAGCTTTGGAGTTTGGAGCTGGCCATTCCCTTCAGATGACAATCAAATGAATACAATCCATGTTTTTCCTGCCAAAGATGTTTAGAAATCCTTCTTACAGTTACTGGGGACTCCTTATCACATGCTAACACACGAGAACTATTAAGTTGGCTGGTTTTTGTTCGGTGAGGAGAGCAGATGGGTTGCTAAGGAGTGAGGCACATTTTGACAGAGGGCAGATGATTTTCTATGTGGACATTCTGCATCTCTCTGAGATGAATTTGTTTCTTTTGCTGTTGTCATCCAGGCATTCCCTCCTCCTCCTCCTCCTCAGTGGTTCTGGCATATTTTTTTGTGGTCAAAAGGAGCAAAAATAATGACAGTTTGGGTTTGCAAAATCTGAGGTCGTTCGAACCCAGAGAGATAAGAAAGTTTATTAAGTGTGTACCTGCTGAGGTACTAAAAAGAGGCAGAAGTGTTTGTCCTTCATCTTTATTCATGAAGCCCTTGAGGATGACGGGGAAGGAGACAGGTAATGCGGAGAGCAGGCGCGCTCGCAGGGTCAGCGTGCAGACACAGTCAGCGTGCAGACACATTGCGCGGGCGAGTCCCGCAGCCTCTGTGGATGTGCATCCAGGGCCCTGCCAAGCCAGCTACCTTGTGTTCTGCATTATTAATGCTTTCGTAAGGGCACTCACTCGGATGCGGCGGGGGCGGCCAGGCTGGCACGATCTCATCTCCACGGAACCCTGCCTGTTCCCCGCGGTGACACGGGGGCTCCCAGAATGATGTAGACTCGAGCAAGCACAGCTGGAAGGCGGCAGATTGTCTAACAGGGCAAAACACGCGCTCAGTCAATTTTAAATTAAGAGGCTTTGTTTACGTTTTCTCAGCTCCTCTTACAGGGCTAGTCAAATTTTAGATTCCCTCCAAAATTAACCGAGTGTCAGGAACAGATGGTGGGGTTTATTTTACTTCATTCAACCTGTTCAAGGAGTGTGAACTTGGGGACTGATCAGCGCGACACAACTTTTCATGTTAAATTGTCAAAAGGAAGCTAGATGCCTGGTTTCCTCAAAGAGAACAATTTGTATGCATGTGAGGCAGTGACCCGAGGTCAGCAGCCTGGGCTCCTGTCTGGAGTTCTGTCCAGAGCTTCATCATCCTGTCCTGAAAACCAGGCTGCTGGGAAGGCTGCTAAATAGGAAGGTAGAAAGACAGGGTGGGCTTACATTTCTGGCTTATATCCCATCAGGTTTCTTTAAAAATATAAAAAATATATTTAAATATCTATTATTGAAAGTATTACATTTGTCCCCCTCCCCCCTGCCATTGACCCCTCCAGTCCACCCCCACCCCCTGCCCCAAGTTCACCACCCTACTGTCTGTGTCCATGGGTTATGCATATAGGTATACAAGGTCTTTGGTTCATTACCTCCCACCCACCCACCCTCCCCTGCCATCCTAATATATTTTTATTGATTTCAGAGAGGAAGGGAGAGAGAGGGAGAGAGATAGAAACATCAATGATGAGAGAGAATCATTGATAGGCTGCCTTCTGCATACCCCACACTGAGGACTGAGCCAGCAACCTGGACATGTGCCTTGACTGGAAATTGAACCATGACCTCGTGGTTCATAGGTCGAAGCTCAACCACTGAGCTATGCAGGCCAGGCCCATGAGGCTTCTTGTGGGGGGAAAGATTTAGTGAATCCGGATGGCATTGGCTGAGATAAAATGTTTCCATGGTATCAATGATCTCTTAATTAGTGATTCCAACTTCCACTTTGAAACCAATTTCGGGTTCTCTAGTTTTAACTGTTGTGTGTCTTCTCCACTCACCGTGATCTTATTGGAGCGGGAAGAGGGAAGTTATTGCACATTTTAAACACATCAAAGGCTTTGGACAAGGCTGACATGGGAGGAACACTTGAATCATTTAAACAAAGTTATTCTTGAGAATCCAGAGATAGAATTCCTCTCTTTTACAGTTGTGAATAATTATTTTTCAAAACATTTGAAAAATAGTTTCTTTGCTTTTGAGATTCTTCTCACCTAAATAAAGCATTTCATTTGGAAACTAATAGTGTTTAAAAGAGAGGCGGTAATTTTTTAAATGGATAATTTCAGTCTCCAGTCCCTACTTCCCACCTTTTTTCCTTAATAGAACATTATGAATTTTTTAAATTAACCAGATAAGTCCTTCAGTACTCCACTTAATATTTCATTTGTGCACACAGCATGTAATATCAAGTTGTTAGGTAAATGTTGGCATACTCCAAATCTCTCCACTTGTTTTAATTTGGTGCTAATGTCAAACGATTGCAGAAGTCCACTTCTAATTAAAAATAGAAAAACACCCAGATCAATAGATGCTCAGTTGGTTGGTGTTCAGCTTGGACTTTTCTCAAACTTTTATATTTCTTATTGAATCAGAAATGACTTATACTCTTAGTGACTCAGCTAGGCCTTAGTCATAGTTCAATTTAATGTATTTCTAGATCATTGTTACATGAGGTAAGTGATTGTCCAGACAGTTCAAAGCTTTTCTCAATCTTGTTGTTTGTGTTTATAAGCCTGTGACAAGCATCAAAAATGTGACAGCCAATGTTAAAGAAATATGTTCTTTAAGAATTATGAAAAGAAAATACCAACTGATGTGTTAAAGCATATGACCGTGGAAATGTTCTTATTGGTCGCTGTGGAGAAATGCATGCCGCTAAAGTAAAAGGATGTAAGACAAGTGGCTGGTGAGGGATATTGAAATTGTCTACAAAAGACTCACCTGACAATATTAATGGAGTAATTTGTCAACAGAACGACTAGAGTGGTGTATGTTCCTAGTTACGATGGGTTGTGTGTGGCCTGTCCTCTGCCTGATACTTATCAAGATGAAAAGAAAGTGCATTTGTCAATTCTTGCAAGAAAGAAACAAGAAAAAGGTTCAGAGGTATTTCACTGGTTTGTACCTAACTTTTTGGACAGCCCTACACATGATAAGTATTCCTAATAATTTGCTTGCCTAGTCATTAATCTGGAGTTCATCATCATGAAACATAGTTTGGTGTTCAATTCATGAAGGTAAATGTACTACACTGTATAATTTATAATTGGCATTTCATATCATTTGAGCATTCACCCTAAATAAGCAAGTTAACAATAATAGCTACTATTAGCTGAATGGCTTCCTTTACACCAGCTACTGTCTTGAGTGTCTATTTGATCCTTGTAGGTGAGAAAATCAAGGCTCAGAGTAGTGATATTTGTTCAGGTCACACTGCTAGTCAGCATTTGAACTCAGATATGTGTGATTTCATTATGCTGCCTTGATAAGCATCCAATCCTGGCTGATATTAAGAGTTTTGCTTTTCTTATAGCCAGAAATATTTAAAATCCTTTATTTACCTTTACCTGTCCCCACTTAAAATTTCTAAAGACTTTGGCCTCTTGTCTAATCCACTAAAACACTCAGCGTCTTGTCTCAGCTAAGGGAAAGGAGTTGAGGGAGAAGCTAAAACTTCTAACTGAAGAATAAAAAATTCTTATAAAAATGGCAAACTGAGTTATAAAACACAAAAAAAGTTAATGAAAATATGAAGTATTAACAAATAATATGTTAAAACCAAATGATTTTATACAATTATCAGTTTAAAGAGTGACCCATTCTCCTGGCAAATTAAAATCCAAGCACTTAGACATGGTTTTAAAAATGATGATCTGTAAAAATGACCACACGTTTAAAGCTCTCAACTTCCTTCTGTAGTTGGGCCTCATATGACAATTTGCAACTAGGTTTAGATTTTTTCCTGTAAGGATCTTACTTCTACACTTGTAGCAAGTTGTTTAGAAAAAGAAGAGAGCAGAATATTTAGGCAAATAATTTTTCACATCGTTATTGCCTAGGAATCATTTTCCTTAACTACTTTAAAATCATCAGATTGTTGGAAAGTAGGAGGTAAAGGATAAATAAAAAATTAAGCATAGATATTTAGAACTTTTGGAGTAAGTTCAGTTTTACTAGACATAATCATTTGTTATTATTTTGTTAAAATTATGAGCAACGAGAGGTATTTTTATTTTCTTATTGATGAGATTCAAGGCTGAGAGAGATGGGTTGTTCTCAGCATTTCAGGGGTAGCCATGGAGAAAGGAATGATAATTTAGGTAACAGAAAACTATATTAATTAATGAATACCAGGAAAATATGGGCAGTTCTTTCAACAAAGGTTAACATAAAGAAGTAATTATGTTCAATTGGCTCCAGATTATAGAAGGCTCTGGCAGTCAGTCTGAATTCTATTTGAGTCTTAAAGGCTACTTATGAACAAATACTATGTGCATTGGTTTTATTTTAGGAGACATTATGATAAAATAAAAAAGAAAGGATGCAAGTTGTGCACTCATGGACATTCTAACCCCAAAACATACATCAAGTGAAATATTAAAAACTGCTATATATACACACACACTTTCCTCAAATACATAAAATTTACGGCAAGAAATATGTGGAAGGCCACACATATAGTCAGAGAGGAAGAGGGAGAAACCAGATGACCTATGTAAGACAGTAGGCTTCTGTGTGAGCTCTGTGCCCTCAGATCTCCTTGGTGATGACATCAGCTAAAGAAAACTGCCTTCCTTAGAGTCATGCCCCATCTAAAGGCCGCCCCCTCCAAGGAGTGATAGACCCTGAGTTTGAAGACCTGGCTCCCTTGTTCTGAGAACCAGTCAGAAGGGTCCTCCCAGCTCCAGAGCTCCTTGTGGGTGGTGGAGTCCTCAGTTGGTCCTGTTTTGCAGCTTAACTCCTTCCTCTACCCAATCCTGCCTCCTCCCCCGTGTTCTGCAGGTATTGGTTCCAAGAGCCCCGCCCCTTAAAAACATCCTGCATGCCAGTCTCCATCACCCCTCTTCCTTCTGGGAAACCCAACCTGTGATAGCTTCCCGGGGCTATTTACGCCACCACTTCTCTTTCTGGCTACTCTGCGTCTCTCTGACTGTCTTCCCATCTGCCGTTCTCTGCTTACCTGTCCTTTTCATATTTTTTCACTCTTCTCTTTTTCACATGCCCATTTCTTTCACCAAACTATAGAGCTAAAATAAGTTTATTTAATTATATTTAACTAGGGGCCCAGTGCACAAAAATTTGTGCACTTGGGGTGGAGGGAGTCCTTCAGCCCGGCCTGTGCCCTCTCACAGTCTGGGACCCCTCAGTGGATGTCCTATGATGGCCCTAGTCTGCCAGGCGCCTTGTGTGTGTGTGTGTGTGTGTGTGTGTGTGTGTGGCCACTGGGGACCTGCCCCCAGCCGCATCTGAGGCTCGGAGCAGTCCTCCTGTGTGTGTCTACCTGCTGAGGGCCTGCCCCCAGGCACACTGTGGAGGCTTGGAGCAGGCACCCCCTCTATGTTGATCTCTCAGACTCTTGCCCTCCCCTGCATGTTGTTCTCTT
>PVJC01022464.1:0-27300 GCA_004026665.1 Murina feae | reverse complement strand
GGACCCTGGACGGGTGCTCCTGCACGCCCCCAAGGAGACCCCCGGGGCAGAGCCAGGCAGCATACCCAGGACAGGCATTCCTAGACAACCTAAGGAGGCCCCCAGGGCAGAGCCAGGCAGCAGACCCAGGATGGCTGCTCCTGCATGCCCCACAGAGGCCCCCACGCTCCCGCATGCCCCAGGGAGACCCTCAGGGGGTGGAGCCAGGCAGTGGACCCAGAATGGTTGTTCCTGCAAACCCCTTGGAGTACCCGCTATCCTGCACACTTAGTGGAGGCCCCCAGGAGGTGGAGCCAGGCAGCAGACCCGGGACGGGGCACTCCTGGATGCCCCGAGGAGGCCCCAGGCTGGATCCCTGCCCCCACTGAGCTGACACACCTGGCACAGCTATGCCGGCCACGGAGGCTCCCAGTGCAGAGCCACCCTGCCAACCTCCATCTTGGCTGGGTTAATTTGCATACAGCCACTCTGATTGGCTGATGGGTGTGGCCGTGAACAGAGGCTCAGCCAGCCTAGGCAGGCAGTTGCAACAGAAGCCTCTGGTTTGCTCTAGCTCCATGGCTGCCGGCCTCCATCTTGGCTGGGCTAATTTGCATGCAGCCGCTCTGGTTGGCTGGGAGGCGTGGCTTGGCTGGTGGGCGTGACTTGGGTGTCTCGGGTAATGGTCAATTTGCATATTACTCTTTTATTATATTAGATATTATGAATATTTTAATATATTACAGAAATTTTATTTATATATTTAATTATTTCATTATAAATTATTTAGGGATTATTTTTTAGGTGCTACTATATCAAAGTTCAGATTAGGGAAAAAGTAGGTTTTCAGTTGTGAATATACAAAACAGAGTGTATTCTTATATCATTGTTTATTAATCACTGTATTATTTAAAAAAATATTTTTATTGATTTCAGAGAGGAAGTGAAAGGGAGACATAGAAACATGAATGATGAAAGGGGATCATTGATTAGCTGCCTTCTGCATCAGTGATCAAGTCACAACCCAGGCATGTGCCCTTACCAGAAATATAACCATGACCTTCTGGTTCATAGGTTGATGCTCAACCACTGAGCCCAACCTGCTGGGCATTGTATTATTTTTAATATGAAGAACTGTAAGCCTACTTTTTTCCCACCCTGTATATTGACTTTATCATATTTTATTGTAGAATTTCACATGATCTTCTCTACTCAAATTGCTGTAGTGAACAACCTCATAAACATTGAAACCTGTGTCTATCTGACTTTCCCATTTCTTGCTTTAAGTCTGTTCCTGAACAGACACTTCTAAATATATTTTAATTTCAAATAGACAAAGAAGATAACAATTTCTTAGTATTTTTTATGCCATCAATCATTACAGAATTTGAGCATAATTATAATACTTCTCACTATTTTTTGTTTGTACCCTTTAGTTATTTTAAAATTGGACTTTTCTTAAGTTGATCAGGAAGAACTCCTTATCTTGAGTACTTGTTACAAATATTTTCCTACTTGGTTACCAATATTCTTTCTGGTGGTTTTTATATCTTGTACATAGAAACTTCTTGGTCACCATGAGATTGAATGTCAACTGCATTTCTCCTTAAATTTCTATGGTTTTTAATAGTATTTATCTATTTGGCCATTTGGGAGTTAATTTTGAAATAGGATACCCTACTGAATTATTTTCCCATGTTAAAAAGTTCCCAGTGCCATTTTTTACTAAATACTATACCTATCCATTGTGTGATGGTTTACAGTTTTTTATATTTAGTTTTTAATCATCTATAATAATCTATATTAATAAAAGTATAAGATGCAAATCAATTGGACGACTGAACAGCAGAAGGGCTGTCTAGATGACCTTCTGGACAACCACGCTATGACAGCCACTGGTGTCAGGCCAACCAAGATAGGTGCAATGCGATTGGTCGGGGGACCAGCCATTGACCCATGAACGCAGAGAAAAGTCAGCAACTAGCGGGGTGATCGATCAATCAGGAGGCTCCATAATTGCCCCAAAGAGGGAGACCCAGGCCACCAGTTCATGGAGCAATCAATGGGGGGGGCTCCACTATTGCCCTAAAGAGGGAGGCCCATGCTACGCCACAGTGGTGCTGCGGCGGATGGGCGGGGCCTCCCTCTGTGGGGGTGCTCCCTGAGTTCTGGCCTAGTGGTCAGGGCCTACCTCTTTGGGGTGATAGATTGTGGAGTCCCACAATTGATCGCTGCAAAGAGGGAGGGCCAGGCTACCTGGTCAGTGGCACTGCAACAGGTAGCCTGGGCCTCCCTCTGACAGGCAATGCATTGCAAAGCCCTGGCTGGGTGGGCGGGGCCTACCTTTTTGGGGCAATAGATCATGGGGCTCCTGGACTATGAAAAGGCACAGACTGGTCTGAGGGACCCCCCCCTCCCTTCCAGTGCACAGATTTCATGCACCAGGCCTCTAGTTGGAATATAATTTTATATATTAACTTATTGAACTGTCATTACCCTTCTTTTTCTAGAGTTTCTTATCTAAATAGAACAATTTATACTTCTTTCTTTATAGTTTGTTAAATTTCCCTCCAAAGGAATGTTCTGGATTTGCCAATTAAACTGGCAATATATAAATGGTCCTCCCTCCCTCCTTTCCTTCCTTTCTTCCTTCCTTCCTTCCTTCCTTCCTTCCTTCCTTCCTTCCTTCCTTCCTTCTTCCTTTCTTTCCTTTTTATCTGTCTTGTTTGTTGGGCCATAGATTTTACTTTTTCTTAGTTTTCTCACTTTATCGTACTAATTTTCAAATATTTCTTGAGAAAATTTTTAGGGAGGAAATTGTGGTGAGTTCCTCCATGTCTGAAAATACTTGTACTTAATGTGTAGATTGACATTAAGGCACTATTCCTCTTTTTGCTAGCACCAGTGTTAATGATTAGAATCAAATACTTATGTGGCATGTCTGTTTTTTAACCCTCTCTAGAAGCTTAATACTCTTTAGTTTATTATTTCATCTAATAAATAGTTTCTGAGTGCTGACTATGTTCCATTTTGTGTACTCAAGAGAGGGCAGTGAGCAAAGCAGACAATATTCCTGCCCTTATGCAGTATAATCACAGAGAAGGAAAAGCTAACCATTTTCTAATGATCAGGTCTAGAAATATATATTTTTGACATGCATTGTGTTGGGCATTCAGCAGGTACTTTTAAACAGAAATATGACCTTAAGCAATACAAAATCTCTTACAGTAAGTTCCAATGATTGGCTTTGTCCAGGTAGCTCAATGGGTTAGAGCATCATCCCGATGTGCCAAGGTTGCAGTTCTAAAATCAGTTTAAAAATGATTTATTTCTTTCCTTTTTGAAACTCTCTTGTTAGAGCTAAAAAAATTATATTAATATTTTGTGACTCTTACAGTGTTAATCACATTGTCTTTTACTTCGTTTCATTTTAAAATTTGGGTAACTTTATAACATAATCCTATTTTACTTAAACATATTGCATGTGTTCTCCCTTTTTTTCTAATTATTCATTTGTCATAGTATCATATTAATTTAATATCTTTAATCTGAGTTTTCTATCCATGGTTTTCTTGTGATGTGTGACTTCTTTTGTTCATTTTTTTTTCTGTTTCTTTATTTTAACTGAGTCTCTAATTTTCCTTGGATGACCTGGGAAACTTAGTTGTAAGTTCAAATTGTAAAAGGAAGTATAAATCCATTTGGGAGCATTGTACATTGTCCAAGCTTATTGACTAATGACCCTAGCTTGAGGGTAACATATAGATTGCTGGCTGCTGCACTGAGTCAAGGGAACACTAAATCTCAGAATATGAAAGTCTTTCGTGTGGAGTACAAATAACCAAAAAGCTTTTCTGACCCTTCCAAGATAATTCACGCTTTTTATGTGTGTGTATTTTTGTTTTGTTTTAATCCTTTCAGTTTTTTGACTGGGGAGTTGGAGAGTGGATTGCTGCCAGGCATTACTTTTTTTCAGATGATAATATTTTATTTATTTAATTTTTATTGAATTTACTGGGGTGGCATTGATTAATAAAACTATATAGGTTTCAAGTGTCTAAGTATATAACACATCATCTGTACATTCTATTGTGTGTTTACCACCCAAAGTCAAGTCTCCTTCCGTCTCCATATATTTGACCCCCTTTTACTCTTTAGTGCCTCCCCCCCACCCCTTTCTCCCTGGTTGTCTGTATCTATGAGGGTTTTGTTGTTGTTGTTTGTTCATTTGTTGCTTTCTGTTGTATATTCTGCATATGAGTGAAATCATATAGCTCTTGTTAGTGGTTGGGTTTGGTTTTGTCTGATTTATTTCACTTAGAATAATAGTTTCCAGATCCATCTATATTGTACTTCATCTTTTTTTATGGCTAAGTAGTATTCCATTGAATGTATGTACCATATCTTCTTTATCCGATCATCTGTTGAAGGACATTTTGTTTTTTCCCATGTCTTGGCTATTATGGATAATGCCAAAATGAATATATATATATATATATATATATATATATATATATATATATATCTTTACAAATAAATGTTTTCACATTTTCTAGTAGATATTCAGGATATGATTATTAATTTGAAAGAAAGAGGAAGGGGACGAGGAGAGGAAATAAAACATCATTATGAGAAACATAAATTGGTTGCCTGCCATACAGGCCCCAACTGGGGTCCAGCCAACAACCTAGATATGTACCCTGACCAGAAATCAAACCTGTAACCTTTTGGTGTATAGGACAGTGCTCCAACCTACTGAGCCACTGGCCAGGTGAGTTAATATGCTCACTCTCATTTACAACTATTACTACCCTGGTTTATAGACATTACGTCTCCTTCATCCACTTATTCCTGATGTTTGTTAAAATGTCTTATTTTGCTGATCACATGAATACATTTCTTTCTAAACTAACTGTCTGTTTTATAGTAGACCAGGTGAGGAGGTTAGTGTCAGTCCGTCTGCTGGAATTGGAAGTGGGAAGTGTGGTTCCTGCTGCCGTTCTACCATTTTTGTTTTAAAATTGTTAAATGTTGAGTAAATAAAAAATAAAACTGATGTATATGAGACTCTCAAGCTATGAATTAGAGTCAATGGAAAGGAAAGAAAATAAAGAAAACATTTGTTCATTTTTTATTATTTGTTGGATACCGGACAAAGTATTTCATTTCATACTAATAGCAACATTGCTATACCACATATTATTATAACCAGCTACAATTTCTAAAAGATATTTTCACAATCTAACACCTTGATGGTGTGCCATGTGGATCATTTAAAATTTAAAATCATATCACAGTCTATAATTATTTGTCTACAACCTTCCATCTTTTCCTTACCCAGATGCCAATAAATTAGAGGTTTCTGATGGACAGGATTTATATGTGATTAATAATGTTGTTTTCCAAAATATTGATGACAGTTAGGAACAAAAATTCTCTGCTAGTGAACTTAAATACCTTGTAATTAATAATTTAGTAATTTGTTTTCTAATATATATTTTATTGTTGAAAGTATTACAAATATCTCCCATTTTCCCTCTTCCAAGCCCCTCCTCATCTCCAGGTCTTCACTACTCTATTGTCCGTGTCCATGGGCTATACATTTCAGTATATAAGTTCTTTGGGCTATCTCTTCTTGTCCCCCCCAACCCCACATTGAGGTATGTCAGTCTGTTCCATGCCTTCCTGCTTCAGCTCTTATTTTGTTGGTCAATTACCTAGTTCATTAGATTCTACAAATAAGTTAGGTCATGTAATATTTATCTTAGTTTGACTTATTTCACTTATCATAATATTTCCCATGTCCATCTATGCTGTCCTAAAGGGTAAGAGATCCCTCTTTTTTTACAGCTGTATAGTATCCCATAATGTAAATGTCCTCAGCTTTATTATTCACTCATCTACTTACTGATGGGCACTTGGGCTGTTTCCAAATCTCAGCTCTTATAAGTAACATTGCTATGAACATAGGGGTGCATATGTACTTTCTGATTAGTGTTTTGGGTTTAGGACATATTCTCAGAAGTGGTATTGCTGGGTTAAATGGAAGTTCCATTTTTTATTTTTTGAGAAAACTCCTTACTGTTTCCATAGTGGCTGCAACAATCTGCGTAGTATTTTAGCCCCATAATGCTGGACTCCCTGAAGTATTAATAATCTAAGAATGGTAGAAGCGAGGAGTTTGCAGCCATATACTAGTTATCTAGTTTTATACTTACTTTTTCAAGAAATATTACATTCTGATTATAACTTACCAATTTAAATATTTACTCATAATTGAATTAATATATTCAATAATTAAACAACTTTTATATTCTCACTATATCATTAGACACTAAAAATAGTATCACTATTGATATTTAGTATGAGTTTAATTATACTCTATGCAAAAAGGAGATGTAAATAACTTAACTCCTTAACAAATTAAATCATATTTTAAAGTTTCTGGATACAGAAATGCATGGTAGAGGAAATCATATACAATACAATGAAATGTAAATTTAGATGCTATGTCCCTTTCAATCCATAAAGGAGTCCCCTGGGGAAAGGACTACAATGTTAATTCTGATAAATCTGTGGAAAATCAGTGGTACTACCAGTGCTATGAAAGGAGAGTCAGGTTTCTACTTTTAAAAAATATGAATTCTAAACACAAGACCATGAAGAAAAAAAGGTAAGGTCCAACCACTTCTTGACTTATGAGTTAAATATAAGAACTGGATGTACATATATAGTCTTTAAATTGTTCAATAAACTACTACAAAGTTAAAGTGACATTTTTGTATTATTATACAATGGCATTATCTTACTATATCTAACAATATTAGTTAGATATGCAAAGGAAAAGTGAATGGATTAAGCAAAAGAAAGAAACTCATACACACAAACAACAGGATGGTGATTGCTAAGGGAAGGGGAGGTGGGGTAAGCAGAAGAGAGTAAAGGGGGGATAAATGGCTATGGAAGGAGACTTGACTTGGGTTGGTAAATACAAAATACAATATGTAGAACATGTGTTGTAGAATTTTACACCTAAAATCTAATTTGATTAACCAATGTCACCGTAATAAATTTAATAAAAGTAAAAAGATAAAAACACTCCAGTTATTAGGATTTGTTAATACTGAGTAGTGGGTACAGATACCCTATAAAATAAATAGGGAATATGCAAGATGGCAGTGCCCACAGCCAATAAGGAGGGAATATGAAAATTGGTGCAACAAAGATGGCAGCAGCCAGGCTGGGACATTTGTGTAGTAGCCATGGCAATGATGCAGATGTTCCATCCTGCCCCACCTGCAGAGGGCCTCTGTGTGGAGTGGTCAGCACCAGCAGAGATCAGAGAACCATGGGCAGTAGGCCTAAGCCATCAGGACTCCGGGTTTGGAGAGAACTCCCCTGAGGGCTCCCGATTGGAGAGGGTACAGGTAGGGCTAAGGAACTCTCACCCCCCACCCCCCGTGCATGAATCTTCATGCACTGAACCTCTAGTTAATTATATTAATATTTGTACTCTTCTGTACATTTGAGTATTTCATATTAAAAAAGAAATAGAGGGAGAAACCAAGATGGCAGCATAGGTGAACACCGGAATTGCGGCCGTGCACAACCATTTTAAAACAACAATGAAAAGAAAAAACGGACACCAACCAGACCCACAGAAACCCTGGCCGAGTGGAAAATCTACAACTCGAAAGAGACTGAGACGCAGAGGAGGTGCAGAAATAAAGTGCAGAAGTACGGAGGCATGCATGAAGGGGCTCGCGGAAAGGGCTGGGAGCACTTTGTACTGAAGAGAGGCACAAGCTCCCAACGGCTCTGAACTCCAGTTCCAGGTGAGTTTCTGGATACTCAGAACCATACGGGGAGGAGCTGGACTGTCTGGCACCGTCGGGCATCAGGAGGAACTCCAGAGCGGCTTGAGACCCGGTGCCTCTTAGGGCAAGACTGATAATCAGCCATAGCTAGTTGCTCCACCCTGTAGACTCCCCGAGAGCCTGCCCCACACAAGCTGCATGCAGAGGCTTTTGCATATAAAAGGTTGAGTAGCCTCAGGCAAAGGCTAAAATAGACCTCCTTGGAGATACAAGTGCCAGCGTACCCAGGGGTCTGAGTGGTACAATCCTAAATACAACTCCTCAGATTCATAGGATACACACTCAGGGCAGACTCCGTGAGCACCAAAGCCCCACTGAAACAACTCTTGCCCCATAAGGGTGTCTCCAGCACAGAAGTTCTCCCACTGTAGACACAGCTGGTTCGCATAACCAACTGGCTTGGAGGTCATTTCCTCTCAGTGATCACCTAACACAGAAAGCCACTTTATCAACCCAGGGAAGCAGCCAAAATGCAGAGACAAAGAAACAGATCACAAATGACAGAAAAGGAGGAAAGCAAACAACAGGATATAGAGTTCAAAACCATGGTTATAAGGTTTTTCAAAAATTTTCTAGAAACCGTTGATAAACTTAGTGAGATCCTCAATAAATCTAATGAGACCCTTGAGGATATAAAAAAGGACCAATTAAAAATTAAGCATACACTGACTGAAATAAAGAATATTATACAGAGATCCAACAACAGATTAGAGGAACGCAAGAATCAAGTCAAAGAATTGAAATACGAAGAAGCAAAAAAATACCCAAATGGATAAGCAAAAAGAAAAAAGAATCCAAAATTATGAAGACAGTGTAAGGAGCCTCTGGGACAACTTCAAGCATACCAACATCAGAATTATAGGGGTGCTAGAAGAAGAGAAAGAGCAAGATATTGAAAACATATTTGAAGAAATAATGACAGAAAACTTACCCTACCTGGTAAAAGAAATAGACTACCAAGTCCAGGAAGCACAGAGAATCCCAAACAAAAGGAATCCAAAGAGGACCACACCAAGACACATCATAATAAAATGCCAAGAGCAAAAGACAAGGAGAGAATTTTAAAAGCAGCAAGAGAAAAGCAGTCAGTTACCTACAAGGGGGAACCCATACAACTGTCAGCTGATTTCTCAACAGAAACTTTGCAGGCCAGAAGGGAGTGGCAAGAAATATTCAAAGTGATGAAAAGCAAGAACCTACAGCCAAGATTACTTTACCCAGCAAAGCTATCATTCAGAATTGAAGGTTAGATAAAGAGCTTCACAGACCAAAAAAAACTAAAGGAGTTCATCACCACCCAACCAATATTATATGAAATGCTGAAAGGTATCCTTTGAGAAGAGGAAGAATAAAAAGTAAAGATAAAAATTATGAACAACAAATACATATCTATCAACAAGTGAATCTAAAAATCAAGTGAATAAAAAATCTGATGAACAGAATAAACTGGTGAATAGAATAGAATCAGAGGCATAGAAAGGGATTGGACTGACAATTTTTGGGGGAAAAGGGTGTTGGGGGTGTGGGAAGAGACTGGACAGTAATCGTACACCTATGGCTGAGAACAGTGGTGGTGGGGGCGGGGTAAGGACAGAGGATGTGGTGGGAACTGGGACGAGGGGAGCTATGGGGGGAAAAAAGAGGAACAACTGTAATAATCTGAACAATAAAGACTTTAAAAAATAAATAGAAATGGCTCAAGAAAAATAAAATATTATAAAGTCTGAAATACTTGGCCTCAAAGAATAGAAAAAGGAATAATCTATAAATTGTAATTGAGTTGCCAGGAAATGTTATGAGACTATAAGATCTGTGGTGAATTTTGGAAAGTCATATCAATTAGCACATTTGTGATTTTTCTTCATCTAAACTCATTAGGTGCAGGCACAGTGGAGAACTGGGTTTAGCCAGTGTTGGGATTTTGGCTGTACATATAAAATGAGGGGAGAGAGGATCGTATTAGTTTCTGAGGGCTACTGCAAAAATGTTTCCACAGACTTGGTGGCTTAAAGGAAGCAACATTTATTTTCTCACAGTTCGGGAGGCCAGAGTCTAAAACTAGAAGTTAGAATCTTGCTGTCTACTAGAAGCTTTGAGAAAGACAGTCCCTGCTTCCCTTCAGCTTCATCTTAACTAATTCATCTGCAAAGACCCTGCTTCAAATAGGGTCATATTCTAAGGTTGAGTGGACTTGGGGGAGACACTATTAAACTCACTATAGGCCTTGAGAGCACAGGCAAGGAGGTGGTTATTTAAAAAAAGAAAAATGAATATGAAACAATATTCTGACTGATAAAGCCCTAACTGGTTTGGTTGAGTGGATAGAGCATCAGCCTGTGGACTGAAGGGTCCCAGGTTCGATTCTGCTCAAGTGCATGTACCTTGGTTGCGGGCACATCCCCAGTGGGAGGTGTGCAGGAGGCAGCTAATCGATGTTTCTCTCTCATCGATGTTTCTAACTCTCTATCCCTCTCCCTTCCTCTCTGTAAAACATAAATAAAATATATTGTAAAAAAGAAGACAGATAAAGTTGGAAAAACTGGCACTCAGCTATAAATGCTGTGTAAATTCGCACAAAAGTGTTCAGCTACTCCGTAACTATCTAGATACGAAAAATGGAACAGAAATATCTTAAAATTTATTGTGAGGATTAAGTACATGTATGTTTGTAAAGCTCTTAATGAATTGCTGGTTAACAATTGGGATGCAATTAGTGAAAAATAAAAATCCTCCAATGACATTTTTGTCTTTTTCTTAGTACTTCACTCTGAAACTTATATTCATTAATAATATTGAACTTTCAGTTGTCAGACACATCTACAGGAAAACAAGCCATATACATCTTAAAATTAAGATTGCTTGTTCTTCCACTCAAAATCTGCTTCTCCCCTTATTATTTGTAGTCATCTCAGAGTTAAGATTTTCTGTTCTCCATCATGTCCTGTTTTTCTAGTTTTCTCCCATACTCGTTTCCTTCTCTGCATGATAGGTCCTTGAGGTGCTTAGAGCTCACAGAATGTGCTCATCATCCTGGACGTTGGGGTCTTTGAAGCACCATACAGACTGTGCTGGAGACGGGAACAGGTTGCTCTCGCCATTCCAACATAAATCGCTCTGGAGCCTGCAGTTGGAAAGCAGCATCTGCCACTGTGGGAGGGAGAAGGAGTGTCTTCCTTGCCAGGACCTTGATGTCCCCACGTGGTGATGCCACTGTGAAACAATGGCGAAAGGAGCATCTGGGAGTTCAGAGCAGAGTGAGAATGGGCTCTCAGTCCCCAGAAAATGGAAATCATGGGAGTCTGTGACAGAGAAATGAGATGAGATCAAATGGGATTAAGATGGGGAAATTTTGGAACTGATTTTTATGCATCATTCCACCCCGTTTGAAACATCCATCAGCCCTGCCGAATAACAGCCAGCCTTAACTACAATATAGTTTAATAGGCTAAGTTACAGTTTTCTTAACCTTGAATTTTCAAGTCCTTAAGTTCTAATTGCAAAGTGAGAATCTTCACTTCCAGTTAAGAAAAGTTAGGCTAAAGCTGCAGTGAAGATGATGCTCAAAGGCAGTGATGTCTTTGTTTTGTTTCTTTTTTCTCCCCAGCATTAGGCTTCATGGTTACTCAATGTGCAAGTTGTTTCATTGAGTGTATGTAGTGGGAAGACACCTGAACAGGAGTGAGAATTATTTGGCACTAAGATAGGAACAAAAAACAAAAGGAAAAATCGGTTACTATTATAGACACATTCAAAAATATATATATTTTATTGATTTTTTATAGAGAGGAAGAGAGAGGGATAGAGAGTTAGAAACATCGATGAGAGAGAAACATTGATCAGCCACCTACTGCACACTCCCTACTGAGGATGTACCCACAACTAAGATACATGCCCTTGACCAGAATCGAACCTAGGACCCCTCAGTCCACAGGCTGACGCTCTATCAACTGAGCCAAACCAGTCAGGGCTAGACACATTTTAACAGCATTTAATTTGGTGTGCATAATCCTTTTTTAATGAGTATTTTGTTTCTTCACATAATAATACAAATGTACCTTATTGGTATCAAGAAATAGTGAACATTTTAAGTTACCGCCTCCCCCCCTCAAATAATATAGCCAAAGAAATAAACAAAAAACAGTAGTAGCCTCTTCTTATCCATGGTTTTGCTTTCCATGGTTTTAGTTACCCATTGTCAATCTAGCTCCAAAAATATGAAATGACATGTTCTAGAAATAAACAAGTCGTAAGTTTTAACTTGCACACCATTCTGAGTAGCATCTTGAAATCTCTCACCATTCTTCCTGGGGTACTAATGACCTCCTTGTCCAGTGTATCCAAGCTGCACAAGCTACCACTAGACTGTTAGCTACTTAGTAGCCAGCTCAGTTACCAGATCAGTTACCAGGGAGTGAGGCCACATTCACATAACTCTTATTACAGTATGCTTGCAGAATTGTTCTATTTTATTATTAGCTATTGTTTTTAATATTGTACTAATTTATGAATTAAATTTTATCAGACATGTAGTTATAGAAAACTATACATAATATACATATATGTACAGATAGGATTTGATACTATATACATTTGATACTATATATCCTATCTAATAAAAGAATAATATGCAAATTAGGCATCACTCCATCACAAAGATGGCCCCGCCCATAGCCACAAGGTGGCAGCACCCAGTCCGCCTCAGCCCTGCCACTGAAGTAGTTAGGCCTGTGAGCCAGGCAGGTGGTGGGAGAGGCGGGGGTCTTGAGGGCAAAACAGGCGATCAGATGGGGGCTGGGGGTCCCCTGCCCAGGCCTGTAGCCTTGGCCAGAGGCTCAAGGGTTAAGCTGGCAATGCAGGGGTCTTGGAGTCCCCTGCTCAGACATGTAGCCTTGGCCAGAGGTGATAGTGAGGCAAGGGCAGAGCTGGCAATGGCAGGGGGCTGGATCAGAGCTGCTGATCGCAGAGGCCTGGGTCCTATGAAGCCAGTTATCAGAGGTGCTTGGGGTCCCCCTGCCCAGGCCTGAAGCCTCACCCAGAGGTTACAGGCCTGGGAAGGGGTGGAGTGGGATTGGAGAGGCAGAGGTGGAGCCGGTGATCAGAATGAACTACAGAGGAGACACCTTTTCTTACTACTCATTGGCTAAGTTCCCTATATGCCACTGGTAATATTCTTAGTAACTGGGATAATAAGAATCCAAAAAGGTCATCTAGGGTTTTTCCACCACACTCCTGGAGAAACAAAATAAAGGTCCGCTGCTGGAGGGCTAAGAAATGTCATATCCTGCCCTAGCCAGTTTGGCTCAGTTCCTAATGTCTCAGCCTGTTTACTGCAGGGTCTGAGTTCAATTCTGACCAAGGGCATGTACCTAGGTTGCAGGCTTTTCCCTGGTCAGGGCTCAGGTCAGGGCATATGCAGGAGGCAACCAATCAAAGTGTTCCTCTCACTTTAATGTTTCTCTCTGTCTTTCCCTTCTCTTCCACAATCTCTAAAAGTCAATGGTGAGGATAAAAAGAAAGAGAGAGAGAGAGAGAGAGAGAGAGAGAGAGAGAGAGAGAGAAAGAAAGAAAGAAAGAAAGAAAGAAAGAAAGAAAGAAAGAAAGAAAGAAAGAAAGGAAGGAAGGAAGGAAGGAAGGAAGGAAGGAAGGAAGGAAGGAAGGAAGGAAGGTCATCCTATGAAAGACACATCTTAAAAATGCCTAAAGAAAGTTGTCATTTTTTCATGGTGAAGGGACAGGAGTCTGTGTTGATGTAAACACCTTGGTGGCTGGGGTGACTGGCAGTGGCTGTAGCTGTGGGGTGATGGGGCTGGCGGCTTCTTCTGATTAGCCTGGTCACCTCCCACAAAGGGAGACCAGATTATGGCTTAGGCCCACTCCCCAAGGGGAGCAGAGAATGTCCATAAGCCATCAGTAGGACACCCCTTGAGGGCTCCCAATATGTGAGAGGGGGCATGCTGGGCTGAGGAGCCCCTTCTTCCCCAGTGCATGAATTTCGTGCACCAGGCCCCTAGTGTGTGTGTGTGTGTGTGTGTGTGTGTATAATCTAATAAAAGTGTAATATTGAAATTGACTGTTTCTACGGGATGCCTAAGCCATGCCCATCAGCTAATCAGAGTGGCTGTATGCAAATTAACTAAGCCAAGATGGAGGCTGGCAGTGCAACCACAGAAGTGGGTGCATGCAGGTGGCAGGGTGAGCGGGGCTTGCGGGGCAGGTGAGGGTCCAGGGTGTGTGAGGTGGGCGGGGCTGATGGACGGATGGCAGATCGCAGGTTGGGCAGGTACAGGCCAGGCTGAGGGACCCCCTGAGTGTACAATATATTGTGCACCAGCCTCCTAGTCCTATATACTAAAAGGGTAATATGCAAATTGACCATAACAGCAGAAGGACTGGGAATGACTGGTCACTGTGACACACACTGACTACCAGGGGGCAGACGCTCAATGAAGGAGCTGACCCCTGGTGGTTAGTGCACTCCTACAGGGGGAGCTCTGCTCAGCCACAAGCCAGGCTGATGGCTGCTAGCACATTGGTGGTGGTGGGAGCCTCTCCTGCCTCCTCAGCAGCACTAAGGATGTCCGACTGCAGCTTAGGCCTGCTCTCTGCTGTCAAGTGGACATCCCCTGAGGGCTCCCAGGCTGCCAGAGGGATGTCTGACTGCCAGCTTAGTCCCAATCCCCATGGGGAGTGGGCCTAGCTAGCAAGTGGATATCTCCTGAGGGTTCCCAGACTGTGAGAGGGAACAGGCTGACTTGAGGGACCCCTACTGAGTACACAAATTTTTGTGCACTGGGCCTTAGTATATATAGGGTTTGGTATTATTGCCAGTTTCAAGGATCCACTAGGGGTCTTGGTACAAATTCCCCATGTACTGAAAAGAAATTTGTGGTTTCCCAGTAACATGCCATTATTTATATGTAAATTTAGTTGATTTAATGAATATATTATTACATATGTGAATTCTCCCTGGAACAGAAATCTTACAGCATTTTTCATTTATTTGTGATAACAAATATGTATATTACTTTTCAAAATTACATATTCAAAGTAATAGGATTATAAACCTAATTCAATTCATTGATCAGATGATTTTTATGTGTACACTTTAAATTATACTATTATTTTACAATACTGTTTTTGTAGTGCTACACTTAGCACAGTGCCTGAAATATAGCAATTTCTAAAAACGTATTTGTTAAATGAATAAATGTCCATTCTCTTAATTACTTTTCTATTTTTTAATCACCTCATAATGTTCTAAATAGAAGTGAAATTATATCTAAAACTAATAAACATTCATAATAAAGATGTGCATTTCCTTTTTAAATGTCAGTATTCTGGAAATCATTATTATATTAGCTCTTACTTGTATTAAAAATATCTTCAGGCTGTTGGTGGTGGTAATGGTTTTACTGCTGACGGAGGGAGGAGGGGAGATCAATGTGGATCCAGAAGCAGATGGAGATAATGTTACTAAGATTAGCTGCAGAAGAAAAGCAATAAATAGCATCTGTATTTTCAATAAATAAAAATTGGATTACGGCACAATTCTATGCCTGATTTATCCCTTAAGCAAGACTTCAGCTCTCAGCAAACATCTGAGGGAGAAATGTTGGTCAGATTGGTAATTATGGAATTAAATAACACATATCAGGAACAGTCAAACAAAATTATTATATGTTATAAACAGAGTGTAAAATACAGAAGAGAAACTGTATTAGTTACAGAAGTCTGGGTCATTGAATGTTCTCACAGATCCTCAGGACATACTGACACATGGCTTTCCTCAAGGAGCTACGGCAGAGTCAGGACAAAAGTGCAGGCACAAAGTAGGAGTTGAGTGGCTTCCTCTTCTGGTTCCTTTTGTTGTTGTTGTTGTTTTAGTTTTTCTTCAGATTATGAGTCATCAATATATCTATGAAGATAAGATATCTATGAGCAACCTTGGTTTCAGACAGCTTAGATGAAAGTTTTAAGTGGAGTCTTTGATAGACCACTGACCTTGCAGCCAGACTATGGAGCTGATTAAACCAGCTCTAAACCATCCATCTACTAGCCCCTAAATAATAAAGACAAAATAATACTGGTTGCCAAGTTGAGAATATTGAACTTTAAATAGCACATTACAAAGCACAAACTAGTTCATCATGGCCTTACTTTGGCCAAAGGTGGATACTAAACTTCCAGGAGTTCCAGAAATGAGCACAGTGATGCCTGGTTGAGCTATAAGATTACCTCACACACAACATTGCACAATTACACAGGTACTTCCTGGACCATCCTAGTCCCCACCTGGACCATCCTCTGAACTTGACTGCCTTCATTGTGTTCAACACCCAGCACACACAGACATATGAGCAATCTGTCCACCCAAAGAGTTTACCCAAATGCATAAAATGGAAAAATGGACAAGGTAATCCATTGCTATTTTCTGGTACTATTACTACTACAGTAAGCAGAGACTCATTCCCACTGAAAGCTGGCCCTTTAAAGGGTGATCCTTTATACTGTAAAGTGAAACCAGATAATTATCGGATAAGGAGAGTGGAGGACAGTGTGACGGATACTTGTCTCTGGATTGAGACTGAGGATTTATTTAAGAGGAACTGAATTCGAGGGAGAATTCAAGAAGATTGATGTGCAGAGATCTGCTTGATGTGTAATAGGTCTGATTTTTAGGAAGCCTGATGTCTAGGGAAACCTGAACTTTCACCATCAGGTCTGCCTAAAATAAAGGGCTTAGCTCTGTGTGCGCAAACCTGGAGAAGCCCTGGGATGTCGCTGATGAAAACGCCCTCTGTAGACTGTTAGCCAGGAAAGCTGCCTGTCATGGGGCCTGACCTTCGCCATCACAGCTGCTGGAGCCTGGTAATCTGAGTTTCCCTGAAGCCCCATCCCTGATGGCTGAGAGCCCAGGGCTCCCTAGAGGAGCAACTGCGCACTGCTTACTTGCACATCTAGCATTTCCCTGAAAAGATTCAAAATCTAAATTACATGGCTATTCAGGGAATTCATACCATCTAATAGGTCAAAAAAGAACCAATGTGGGAAGTAATGAAATAAGGTCTATCCCTATCACGTAAGAGGAGTGAGTGATGTTAACATCTGGGATAATTTGCTGGTATTTCAGGCAGAATCCAGAAATGGAAGTGTGTCTACAGACCTGCTCTCCTACCTGTTGAATAAATATGACCTGTTGAGGTTTGCTAATCAGTTAAACAAAAACAAAAATGTTGGTTCAAAATAATACTGTGGCTTTGCAGTCATCAATTAGAGGATACATTAAATGATAGAAATCATTTTCAAAACATATGGCCAATTGTTGGGCAAATAACTATTAGTGATATATTATCAGAATTACAATACCCACATTTTAATGTAGATTTATTTTAAAGTAGAAGAAAATAAATCTAGAATTATCTTGGTCATTTAAAAAATACAGAAAACATTTAGAAAAATCAATTCAGCAAATATTTACTGAGTCTATAGCATGAACGAGGTACTGGCACTAGAGTAAATAAGAACTAAAATTGCTTCAAAAATATTCTGAGTACTAATGCAAAAGCTAGCCTAGCCTGGAGCGGGGGGGATTATGAGATTTAGGGGTGTATTTTTAGGTTATTACATGAGCGTAGGAGCAACCTTTGATGCAGACATGATAGGCAGGAGCAGGTTAAAAGGATTTAAATGCTTTGCTACAATGAAGGAAGAAATAACCATGGAAAAAACTTATTATTATTATTATTTTTTTTGCTTGGCCCATGGGTATAGGAATATAAAGAAGAGAAAACTCAAAAATCTAATGAGACAGAGGTTTCTAAGTTTGCAGATTATGATAGTGAAGAACTTGGAACCATAAGAAGTTGGAACGGTAAAAATAATTTTGAGAGTAACATGTTAGCGTATAATTTCTGAAGATTCTGCATATCAGGGTCACATTGTGGAAGCTGCATAGTGACACAAAACTATATTTCTTGGTTTCTATGTAATAAGTAGACCTGTTGTATTCTGTCAATTGACATTTTAGTAAAGAATCAACTCACTGAAAATGAATGATCTAAACCATAAGATGTTAAGACAAGGTCTGTATCTTGAGCCTCCATAATTCTGCGCCTCAAAATCTTCAGAAGTCAAAGAAACAAAAAAGTAGAAATAAAGAGGCCAAGAGAGGAAAAGAGGGATGGAAACTAAGAAGTAAGTTTATGAGATCAACTCTAGAAACAGTGCCAGCAATTGCGGCCAGTTCTAACAACCCTGACAAAAGCAAATGTTTAAAAAAGTGTTGAGAATTCAAATGAAGTCAGAAGAAGCCAAGTTCTTGTAACTTTTCAATACTGCACTCTGTATGTGTTAATATAATATGTTAACATGAGCCAAGTGTAATGTCAGCTCCGGGCTTTGAGTGTTAGTGGATTGCTTTGCGGCTCTGGGGGAATCCAGCTCCCTCCCACCATCCTGCCTTGTGCATCTGATCAGAATAATTTGTCCCACAGAACAGCCTCCTGAGACACTGTACTTGATCAATTAGTGTATTGTTTTCTAAGAGAAAGCCTGTAATCTTCTGGCATTGTAACTAGAATCAAGCTTTAGCGGGAAGTGTGCGTGCTGTTGAACTACAGTTATCCAAGGCAGGAGGACATTTTCTTTCTTCTGACAGTTGTTCCTTCCTACCGCAAACTATCATAGTCCTGTGGACATCTGGATTTTTACCCTAATAAAGCATAGACGAATATCCTGGGCTATAAGCTTGCATTTTAAATACTTCATGCGTTAATAGGATGCTGATTAAATAAACTACGGAATAGTTATGAAATGAAAATAAAAGGCACTCACTAAAAACAATCTAGGTTTAGAATTTTCATGGAAAGAGACTATGATAAATTCAGTGGAGGCAAGAAAGCAAGATAACATAGTATCTTACTTGTATTGGGTCTATAGTATTTGAGAGATACAACTATATGCTCTTTATAGTTTTTTTTTAATCTTATTTAATACTTAATGCAACTCTATAAGGTAGGTACAATCAATTTACCTAACTGAAGTGGGGAAAATAAGTGATATACAAGTATCAATCCAATTATCACATTTTCCAAGCAACAGAGCTGGGATGTATATATAAAAACTCTGATTCTGGAGTTTATTTTTTAAATATGTTTTTGATTTTTTAGAGAGTGAAAGTAAGAGAGAGGGATAGAGAGATAGAAATATCGATGAGAGAAACATCATCGGTCGGCTGCTTCATGCATGCCCCTACTGGGGATCTAGCCAGCAACCTTGGCATGTGCCAAGACCAGAATTAAACCAGCAACCTCTTGGTTCGTGGGTCAAAGTTCAACCACTAAGCCACATTGGCCAAGCCTGAAGTTTAAGTTTTTAACTATTAAACTATATTATACACTGGAATATAACCCTAATATTTTTGTTAAAGCATATAAACCATATAAATATATTAATTAAAATATTAACAGTGGTTAACAGTGGATGATAGATAATGATTTACATTCACATTTCTTAATATTTCTTGATATTTTAAATAGTTTCTATATCAATACAGAGACATAAAAGCATGGAATAGTCTCTGAAATCTCAGAGGGAAGTCAGGGAAGGGTAGGTGGGTTAGAAGAGATTAAAGAAAGAATTTATATGTATATATGCATACACAGATAATAGTGTGGTGAAGGCCTGGGATTGGGGGCAGTTGTGAGCTAGAAGGGTCAATTGGGAGAAAAGAGGGACATCTGTAATACTTTCAACAACAAAGATTTTTTTAATAGTAAAAAAATAAGTAGTTTCTATATATTTGTAACTGGTATGTATTTTTTTAAATCAGAGAACACAAATAATATATATATATACTACTCAACAAAATTATTGCATCTAGATTTATAGGATGTAGATCTAAAGATACATACTTGCCATTGATAGTTAAAGTTGGATTATGAGGAAAGTAAAAGCATTTTATATTATGCTCACCAGGAAATAACAGCAAAATTAAGATATAAATGACATTTCAAAACAAGTAGCCAAGCATGGTGCAGTTTGTTTTTGTGGCTGTCATCTGTCCTGCTTAGTTGAAAATATCTTCCTGGTATGTCCAGTAGAAAAGGCAAGCATGAACAGAAACAACTTGTTAATAATAAGACTAAGTTTTATTCAACACCAGATAAAGGAGAGCAAAGTCCTGTATTAGATTAAAAAACAGTATTATTTCATAAGAATATCATCTCTGTTTTCTGAGAGGATGAGGATAGATTGGCAGCAAGGGTGGTAACAAATCTTCATGGTCTCCCCGAAATATTTATATCAAAACATTTTACCTTTGCAAATCACTAAGGAAGACTGAACTCTTTCTATGCAGTTCCTACAAGAGTGTTTAGCTAATTAAAAATATGTAGTAATCCTTAAAACTGAATAAAAAAAACCAAGTAGCCAATTTTTATATATGCAAAAGTCTGAGTGGCTATTTCCCCAAAGAAGGTGTACAAATGGCCAATGAGCATATGAAATATTCAACATTATTAGCCATTAGAATATTCTAATGACACCATCATGAATACTACTTCACACCCACGGGAGTGATAATAATAAAGAAGACAGACAATCACAAGTGTTGGTGAGCATGTAGAGAAATTAGAATCCTTATGCTTTGATAATGAAATTGTAAAATATTTCAGCTACTTTGGAAAACAGTTTGGTAGTTTCTCAAAATGTTAAACATATAATTAAATATGACCCAATAATCACATGCCTAACTGTATATATACCAAGAGAAATGAAAATATATATCCACACAAACACTTGCACACAGATGTTTATAGCAGCATTATTCTTAACTAGAGGCCTGATGCACAAAGATTCGTGCAAGAATGGATCTTCCTTCCCCTTGCTGCTGGCACCACCTTCACTCCGGCCTAGAGCCACCTTTCTACTTTCCCATGCTGCCCAGGGGCCCAGAGTGGCTGGGGAGGTGCAGAACACCTGTGTCGTCACCATGGTAACAACACAAGTGTCCCGCCCCACCCCCGGCTGCCCGGAGCCTGTGTATGCAATTAACTCACCAGCTTTGTTGGGTTAATTTGCATACTCACTCCTGATTGGCTGGTAGGCATTGCAAAGGTACAGTTAATTTGCATCTTACTCTTTTATTAGCATAGATAGCCAAAGAGTAGAAATACCATAGATGAATGCATAAATAAAATGTAGCATATCCAGACAGTGTAACATTATTCAACAATAAAAAGGAATGAAATAATATGCACTACAAAATGGATGAACCTTTATCTTGCTAAGTAAAAGAAACCAGGCAACATGGACTACATATTATTTGACACAATCTGTTATGAAATGTTCAAAATAGTTAATGACACAGAGGAAAAAATGGGTTTTCTAGGGGTGGGAGTGACAAGGCTTGGAAGAAATGGGCATGGTGATGAAGATGTTCTGAAATCAACTGTGAGGGTTGCACAGCTGTTAACATTCTAGAAAACTTTGGAATGTACACTTTAAAAAGGTGAATTGTAGGGTGTGTGGTTTATATTTTAATAAATCTGTTAAAAATAAATATGGAGGATAAGATAATTAAAATCTTTGTAGCAAAACTTTTTAAAAATATGTGCTGATTTTTTTTAATTTAGGTTTTGATATTGGGAAGGCAACTTCAAAATTTGCCTTTGAGAGAAGATTGGTCACTGATTAAATAAGATCATAGGTGTGTGGTGAAATGGATGTTTCAAATTGGAAACTTATTAATTAACTAGTATTCTATTGTGTGATACTGCACTCAATAGGCTGCTCACCACTTCTGCAGGAGCCAGTGGGGACTGAAGCATGCCACCGAGAGCACTGCTTCTACGGGAGCTATGTGGCTTCTGTGGGAGGTGGAAGCAAGCTTCAGGTGCCAACAGGAGCTAGGAGGGGGTCGTGCCGATTCTTCAGGAGATGGAAGAGAGCCATGCTGCTTTCGTGGGAGGTGGGCCCGCCATCTCCTTTCCAGGCCACGGAGGCTGCAAGCTGTCCCCTGTCCCTGTCCATGTCCACTCTGGCTCTTAGAGGGGCTGGCCTGAGCTGGGGCTCAGCTGCTCGCTGGCCCCCATCTCTGTTTCCACTCCAAACCTCACCTGCACACACAACCTCCTCCTGTGTGGTTGTGACCTGTTATGGCATCCTGGCCTAATTTGCAATTTCCTCTTTATATATGTAGACTAGAGGCCCGGTGCACAAAATTCGTGCACAGAGTGGGAGTGGGGGTGGAGGTGGTGTCCCTCAGCTCAACCTGCACCCTTTCCAATCTGGGACCCCTGTCAGACATCCCTTTTGCAATCCAGGACTGCTGGCTCCCGACCTCTTGCCTGCCGATTGCCCCTAACTACTCCCCTGCCAGCCTCATCAATGCCTAACTGCTCCTGTGCTGGCCTGATTGCCTCTAACTGCCCTCCCCCTGCCAGGATGGTCCCCCCAAACTCTCCTACCCTGCAGGCCAGGGTCCCCCACAACTATCCTCCCCTGAAGGCCTGGGTCCCTCTCAACTGCCCTCCCCTGCAGGCCTGGGTCCCTCTCAACTGTCTTCCCCTGCAGGCCTGGGTCCCCCCCAACTCCCTCTGCTGCAGGCCTGGGACCCCCCCCCACAACTGCCCTCCCCTGCAGGCCTGAGTCCCTCCCAACTGCCCTCCCTTGCTGCCATCTTGTGGCGGCCATCTTTGACCACATGAGGTCAGCCATCTTGTCATGGTCAATTTGCATATTACTCTTCTATTAGATAGGTTGTGCCAGTACCATATTTAGACATAATAGAAGACATTTCAATTTTTAGAAATCTAAGCTCTTTCAGAAATGAAACTTTGTTGTTTGTCATTTGGTTAAAATACAAAATTGAACTGAATAAATTTGAAGATTTGATTGACCTTATTAAGTGATTAATGAATTGGGCAGCATCCCACCTCACCACAGAGGGGTTGTAGAAAATGGAAGGTTTTTTAATAGGAAGAAGGATGGAGTAAGAGACCTATTAACTAAAGGGACCAGGACAACTTTTCTTTGGCAAAAGAGAATGCGATGGTTTTTATCATGCAGATTGCCTTTTCTATTTATGGACCATGGGGAGCACACAATGACTGACTACCTTCCTGGTGTTTGGCCAGAAAATTCCAAAGTGGTTGTTTAACATTACGTTTCTGAGAAAGTCTGAAACTGCAAATAGATCAGATATTAAATCCAGGTTTGGGAGATGGCTTTCAGCATAAGGGACACTATTTGAAATGTTGGTTTTCTCTTTAATAGACTTAATAATCAAAATGACAAAGTCACCACCGAGCACAAAAATATTATTCCCTAAGTTTGAAATATCTACTATCTGGGACAGATTGCACAGAAGGAAACCTTGTAATAAGCAAATTGGATACTCCAAACCAATTTGTCATTTAACAGAGATAAAAATCAAATTTTTACTGTCCATAGGTGAAATTATATTATAATATTCCATAGTGGCATGGAGAAAGAATATATACCTGATTTAAAACAAAATTATCAAAACAGTAGGATCTGTGACAGATTATATTTTATTAAAGGAATTTGAGTTATTTCATAAAAGCTTCTTAATTAGGAATTTCTGGGAGATTTTATTTTCTGAAAAGAATAGCACAATGAAATTATTAAAATTTTAGTTTTTCCATTTCCTGGGGATTATGAGAGTATTAGATTCTATAAACTAATCCAAACAGCTTTTATTTTGAGACATTTATCTCTAATTTCTTAATATCCTCTGGAGATAGGAAGATATTTTATATTCAGACAATGATATATAAAGATTGTTCTCACATATATACAGACAAATAGGAAACTTGCAGCTTTATTTATATTACTTCAGCCACATGTCAAAAGTAGACATAAATACATATACAAATTAACCAGAAATTGAAAAATATATATCTATTCTCCTTTCCAGCAGGTACAAACTATTTTTTATCATTTATACTTTCAAAAAGACACACAAACCAAAAGAATATCAGACTGTATTCTCTATTGTCTCTTGTTTACCAGAGAATAGATTTGATCATCCTGAAAGAGATTACCAAGGGGTCACATCATCAAGCCAATTTTCTGACAGTGCTGTTTCCAATGGAGAATAATATTTCCTCCATGTGTAAACCAGACCCAAGTACACAGAGACTACTCTTTTGAATGTGTGGTCAGACTGGCCTTACAGATATTTGATACATTAGTCCTTGAGTCTTGTTGGAGGATGGGAACTAGCCCAACCCAGAATTAACCAAGATGTAGATGGACCAACAGGGTTGCCTAAGAATAAGAAATAATGTTTAAAAACACAAAATAAAGTGGATTGAAATAAGAAAAACAGATTCAACAAAAGAAAATTTCTATTGCCATTGCGATTTACTTCAAGAACCAGGAGCAGATGTACCTGGGTTAGAACAACCAATGAGTCAAATTTCTCAGTCATCATAGTTTAATTGGCTCCAGAGGCTAAGTCCTGGACCTTTAGGGATAACTTCAGAACTATAAAAGTATATTTTTTGTAAGAAGGCATATATCAAAATTCATTTAACTCATTAATGAGGGACATAGCAGGATGGTAAAACTGGTTCCAGCTCTTTATTCACTGTTTCTCAATAAACTATGAATTTTCATGCCTTATGTAGTGATGTTTACCTTTCCTTTTCCTGGAATTATCTTCCCTATTTTTCTCAATGTAGTATAGAATCACTTGTCTTTTTTTATTTAAATTTATTGGGGTAATGTTATTTAATAACATTATGAGTTTCTGGTATATAGTTCTGTAATGCATCATCTGTATATTTCACTGAGTGCTCAGCACCTAAAGTCTTATCTCCTTCTGTCACATATATCTGACCCTCTTTGTCCTCCTGACCTTCCTCCAACCCCTTCCCCTCTGGTAACCACCATACTGCTGTTTGTGAGTATGAATTTGTTTGGTTTGTTTGTCATTTTTCTTTGAAGGTACAACACAGTCTCACCTACAATTAAAGTCACTGTGACTTTACTTGTCTTATCAAGTGTGTTTTCCACATTTCATAATTGTCACTTATACTTTCATTATAATTATTACACTCTAAGAAAAGTCTCTCTCTAATTTCTGTAATGTATTTTTTACAGATATTATACTGTACCTTTTTGTTTGTTTGAACAAAATGGTTTTAATATTATGACCTCATTAATCTGGTCCATAAAGGGCTATCAGTCACATATAAGGTATTTTTACTGACAACCTATAAGCATTAATTGAACAATAGCAATAGATTTGAATTAAATGGCCTAAGGAATCAACAGAGCATAAAACATGGTCCTTAGCCTACAATGACTTACAGGATAGTTGGGGAGATAATGGATGCACATAGGGAACTCTGTATTTATAGAATATTTATAGAACCCACTTAAAGGATAAAATCTATTGTGCTTTCTAAAGGCACTACAGAAAGCAGGAGCAAAATAAATCAACGGGGATCTAAATAGACTAGGAAAGACAATCCTACCGTGAACCAGGTACTGAGCTTCCGTTTTGCCTGCATCACAAAATCAAATCCCTCAGAAATCCCAGGAGCCTAATTATTCCTATTTCTCAGAGGATGACATTGACCATCAGAGTTGTTAGCTCTATCACTCTATTGATATTGCTCGAATAATATGTGACAGACAAACAAAAATCTAGAATTTTTGACTCCATATTACAAGCTGCCCTACTTTATCAATGTTCTAAAGCTCTTATAACTGTGAGAACTGGTAGTGTTTGATTTGCAACAGAGAGTAAGAATTGGATTTTAGCAGAAAAAGAATGTAGCAAATGACATTGAGAACAATCTGAAGGTGTATCTGGAGCATAGATTCTCCTTTCTGTCCTATAAGAGAAAAAACCATGTTGTAGTCCTGAGTTTTTCCCTAGCCTGTCATTCTTTCTGCCAAGTAATCCAGGAGGAAGGAGAAAGTCTCCCCTTGGGTTCTCAGTCCTAAACAGCACCACAGATTAAACTCTGATGGTGGATCGGGAAGTTCTTTTCATGAGGACGTAACGAATTTGGAAGACCTGACTTTAATCTCCTCAGTCTTTGCTGTGTTTATTCCAAGGTTTGCCCCATCTGGTATTCATATTGATCCTTCTAGATGGACATTTCAGAGGTCACTTGACAATTAGTTCCTTCTTGTGTCATATAAAGTCTGCCACTTTAGGGAAACTTGAATAAAGCCCCATTCAAAGATCATTATTTCCTTTGGTCCTCACAGCAGCCTTGTGAGGGCAGTTTTATTATTATCGTTTCATTTTACAAATGAGAAAGTGACACATTTATTAATCTTTATGAAATGCTTCTTGCCTTTTGCCACTATATCCTAGCTCTTAACTTTTAGCAACCTAATACGGCTCCTCCCCAGTTCTGACAAATGGAAAGGTGAGCTCAGGTACCCTCGGTTGAGCAGGAGTGTGGCATGTGTTCTGACTCCAGTCTGTCCTATCTAGAAAGATTGGAAGTTCCTAGTTTTCTTAATTTCTTGTCATGGAGTTAACTTTCTTCCTAAAACTGCATAGTCTATTTACACATCAAAAAGCATCAGTTCATTCTATTAATGTACTGTTGTCTCTATCCTTTGAGTACTGGCCCTGGCCTTGCTATGTTAAGAGAAACTGTCTTTCCCCTGAGTCAATAAAAAGCAAAAGAGAAAAAGTAAACTTATTAGTAAGTCCAGGAGAAATAACACCTCGACACATGCTATGCCTGTCAGCGTTGGTCCTAGGCTCTGAAAATATTTTATTTATTTACTTATTTATTTACTCTTTTATTTATTTAGAGTTAAAGAGAGAGAGAGACTGCTTTTTGTAGCCTCTTCTCTTGGCTCCTCTCTGAGTAGGTTATTCTCTCGTTTTGGCTTCCATTTGCCTTCGTACTGGAGCTTTACTTAGTAGTTCTTCTATTTTGATCAATTTTCCCTATATTTTATAACTTTTTTTCCTTTGTTTTATCCATATTTTCCCTATGATACTTATCTATTAGCTTCTAGTAGAAAGGATTCTTGACGGCAGGCAAAAATTTTGAGTTTCTACATATCTTCCTTTTCTCTGACTTTTAATGGCTAGTTTTGTTGGACAGAGATAAAGTTCTGGAAAAAAATTCTTTACATATAGTAATATATTGAAATTATCACTTCATTGTGCTATAGCTTCCTGTTTTGATGTTGCAGTGTTCAATCCCATTTTGATTCCAAATCATCTGCTATGACTTGATATTTTTGTGTACATTTGGGGATCTTCACTCAAACTTGTTTTATTTTCTTTATTTCTGGGTATTTTCTGCTATTTGTGTTTATTTACTTTGTTTTCTCTAATCTTTACCTCACAAAATTATATTAATTTGATGCTGGTTTTTCTTTTTTCTTTCTATTTAACATTGCATTTCATTCTACTTCAACTGTATGTTCAATT
>PVJC01022463.1:0-27385 GCA_004026665.1 Murina feae | reverse complement strand
AGAGCCCTGGGTAACATTGATGGTTGGAGGCCGTCAAAAAGTACACTATCTGGTCGACATTGGCACCACATTTTCAGTCTTACAGCGCCCAGTAGGGCCAGTCTCTGGGGTTAAAACCCCTATCCAAGGGGCTACAGGAAAAGTGAAATCTTACCCTTGGACAAAGAGGGCAGATAACTGACCTAGGAGCAGGGTCAGTAACTCACTCCTTCTTAGTAATGCTTCTGTGCCCATATCCCTTATTGGGAAGAGACTTACTTAACAAACTTTAGGGCACTATCTCCTTTGATGAAGGAAAGGGACCCAAGGTTCACCTTTAGGCCCCAGAGGGTGAGGGTGTGTTCCCCCTCACCCTCCCTATACAAGAGGAATGTGGGCTACACTAGGAAATGCCCAAGATTCCTCTGGAGAACTGCCTCCTCCAGGAATTGCAAAAGGCCATCCCTGGGGAATGGGCGGAAGAAAACCCACCTGGACTAGCAAATCATCGACCTCCTATTGTAGTCCAGCTCAACAGCAGTGAAACCCCAGTCAGGGTTAGACAATACCCGATGAGCCAGAAAGCTAGAGTGGGTATAGCCAAGCACATAAAGAGACTGAAAGAAGCAGGTATCCTAGTCCTCTGCCAGTCAGCATGGAACACCCCTTTGCTACTAGTCCAGAGGCCAGGAACAGAAGATGTCAGGCCAGTACAGGACTTAAGGGAGGCAAATAAGAGAGTAGAGACTATACACCCCACAGTGTCCAACCCCTATACTCTTTTAAGCCTCCTTAAGCCCACTCATCAGTACGATTGTTTTGGACCTGAAGGATGTCTTTTTCTTCCTCCCACTGGCACAGCAAAGCCAGCCAATTTTCACTTTTGAGTGGACAGACCGTGAGCAAGGAGAATAGGGTCAGTTAACTGTTACACCCCGATGTTGTGTTCCCCAAAGTCCACTTAGGGAGCCCTGTGTCTGATGCAAAAACATAAAGAGCCTTTATTCGAGCTAGCTTGGGTTATGTCCCACACACGCTCACCGATGCAGTGGCAGGGTAGGGGAGAGAGCACGAGTTTCAGAAAAACAAAGGATTTGTAAGTAGTGTGTAGAGTAACGGGTGTGGTCCCTGTTGATTGGTAGAGGGAAGGGCCAAGGTTTGGTTGCACAGGGAGCATGATGCAGTCAGCCTAATTTGGACCTGGGTCATTTCCTCTGCATCCTTATTGGCCGGTTTGAGTCAGTCTTGCACCGCTCTTTCATTCCCCCCTTGGTTTTATGTACATGAGTCAAATCATTGACTCTTCTGGGTCAAATATATTCCTTTCCCTCAAGGCCTTGAAGGGAATATTCTGTTTATCTACCCTTCCCCCAAAGCCCTCTTGTCATAACATGCTACAGGCTGATGACCACCAGGACAAAGAGTAGTTATGACTATTCCTGTCAAGCAGATGTTCTTGCTGTGTGGGACAGAGATCCCTTCTCCGTGCCCCACATACGAGGAAGAGGGCTTGAACAGGTTTCTTTCCTGGAGACGCCCTTCATCAGGGGGCCTCCCACACCCTTGCCAGGTCCTCTACCCTTGACAGGTCTGAGTTCACATCCTGTTGGGGCAGCTCTGCAGGTGACGCTGGAGGCCTCAGGCTCTGCGCCTTCACCCCGTCCTCTAAGGTGGTATCTGCAACTCTACAACCTGCCAGGTGCACACAGTGCCGAGAGACAGCCTCTTCTGCAGGCCTCTGGACAGGGCATCAGCCCCACTTCCTGGAGTCTTTTCAACCTGCTGCCAGCACCCCACCTGGGTAAGAGCAGCAGGTGCTCCAGGACAGTGAGCCTGTCCAACAGGATGTCCCACTGAGGACATACTCCCAGCTCCTTTCTGACTGCAGCCAAGTCTGTCTGAAGGTTCCTGCCATCCGTGAGGGTGGCCCCAGAGGTGGGTGGACACAGCCCTATCATCAGTGACCTTCCACTCAGGATGGGTTGCCCTTACTCAGGAGCAGTGGACACAGGCACTCAGTCCTGCAACCCCAAGAGCCGTGGGGGTGGCCAGGAAGACAGCACATGGTCCCCTCCAGGCAAGAGCCAGTTCCTGGGTGGCCCCCACCCCAACAGAGTCATCAGGCAGGAAGGCAGAACTTCTTGGATGTGATATGTGCTCCATGTTCCTGGACTGCCCTCCGAGTAGGCTGCAAAGCCTGCAAGAACTTGAGTAAAATTAGTTATGTATTTCAGCCGTTACCCACAAGAATCTGTAGAGGCCCTACTGGTTTCCAGAGCAGCATTCCAGGCTGCTTCATCTGCGGCCTAGTTGCCCCTTGCCTCTGTGAAGTTTCCATACCCTGCAACAGCTTTCTGTCCCAATCTGAGCTGGGCCAAGTTTCTGTATGTTGCCTGGGTCCCAATCTGAGCTGGGCATGGGAAGCAAGAAGCAACCATGAGGGCAGGAGACCTCCTCAGAAGGGGCAGGTGGTCAAACCCATGCATTGTTGGCGGCAGTGAGGATTTGTGCCCCACCTCTGTTGACCCCCAAGTTCTCTTCTGATGGCCCCTATGTTACTGTGTGTGTCTTAGGTTGTTCCTCCCTGAGGAATCTTACCCATCATTGGCTAGCCAGCCATCCTCTGGGGCCAAACAGGGTAATGTGAGGTTCAGTTGACCTATGCCCCTGTGGCCTCCATGCCCAGCAACCGCCTTGGGATCCCTTCGCCTGCTGGTGGGGGCCCCAGCATAATTGGATGACTCATGCATTTGGTATCCAGCACTCTAATTGGATACAACAGAGTACCTCTGCCTAGCAAAGTACAGTCTACATGTTTAATTGTAGCCTCTGGTCCTCCCAACCCAAAGGGATCTTGGCCAGTCCTTCAGTTCTGAAAACCCTGGGATCCAAATTCGAAATTTATGTTCTCTTTGACTTGGGAGTATAAAGTCTCCATTCTTCCTCCCCAGGCACTGCCAAGGACAGGGCCATCTGGGAGGTCTCTCCACTCAGGCGAAGCTGTGCTGAGCCATCTGGCAGCTCCCATGGCAGATCAGTGACCAGACCTCAGCAACAGATGCCAAACTCCCTCAGCACAACCAACCAGTTCCATTCCCAAGTGTCCTTGTTTAGGGAAGATAAAATTTCTGCTCAGTTTCCCTATTCTACTTGTCCCAGCCTACTGGCCTATCATCCATTTAACTTTTCCTACAGTTGAGGTTTGTGACACCCCTGACATGGGCGTGGTTATACTGGCCTGCAAGACAGTATACAGGCTGCCAACCGTCTCTCAATAGAGACAAAAATCTGATAGTATTCTTCTTTGCCCAGTTGGGCACCTGCCCTTTTGACAACTGAATTCAAATCTGTAAGAAAATTAAAATCACTATATTTAAATAGTGAAGAATAACATTGGCACTGTGGACACTTCTGCTACTACACATGACACATGGTTAACCTTAATATTCTTTCTTTCTGTCATATGTTCAGCAACTTGTATAGAATTCTTCACTCTTAGAAACCTTAAGTTTTTTTTATAATAACCAAAAGTAAACAGCCAACAAACTGCTACTACACATGACACATGGTTAACCTTAATATTCTTTCTTTCTGTCATATGTTCAGCAACTTGTATAGAATTCTTCACTCTTAGAAACCTTAAGTTTTTTTTATAATAACCAAAAGTAAACAGCCAACATACTCTTACTTTCAAGAAAATACACATTCAATAAAGTACAATAAACCTTCTGTATTAAAAACTAAGATCAGGAAAATTAAAAATATCCCATTCTAGTTCAGTAAGCAAACATTTTCTTTTGTGATTGGCAAATTCAGAGGGAGGGGCGGCCCCCACCTTTCCAAGATGGCATCCCCCATAAAAGCCACGTGCAATGCCCCCACCTTTCAGATATAAGAGATAACTTGCCTATATTACATGACTTAAAGAGACAAAACTCAGACAACAAACATTAAAACAGCACATTTTTAACTTTTATACTGCAGATACAAAGGGAAAATCTAGATCAAAACTCATATTTTGAGAAGCCAGCAAGCCTGAGGAATTTAAAATGCAAATTAACCACATTCCTGGAGCCTGTGGCTGGATTTTAGAAAGACAACTTCTTTCCTATGACCCAGGTCTGGGGCACCCCTCTGACCTGCTTCTGCTACCAAAACCTTACTATGTTTCTTCTTGTACACACAGAATCTGACCCAAGGCAGTAAGGTTTGAGCAATTCCAAAACTCCTTAACATATATTCTAAGTCAGTTGAATTTGAGGAGGAGCTATTACCATGTAAAAGAACTAATCAAACAAACAGAAACAAAGAAACACTTTTACAATGGCAGGTACTACATTTACATCACAGAAACACAGCGGGAGTTTCAGAGAACCATTCATAGTGCGCCTCCCTCCTGGAGGCTGGGACCTGTGGGGAGAAAAAGCTCTGCTACAGTGGGCAGACCAGTTAACTCTCAGAAGACTAGACCAACTAGAGCTGAGCAGATAAACGAAACAGTGTCCAACTCCCCAGATGGGCATGGGGGCACTCCTGGCACCCAACCCCAGAACAGAATAAAACAAAGAAACACAGAAACAGACAAACAAAGGGTCCACAGGAACAACCTTCCAACTCTGTGGAAGCAAAACTGAAAGCGGGGGAAACCCTGTAGATTCAGAACCTGGAGGGGCATGTCCCTTCCCTTCGGTCTCAAATCATGGAGGGGCAAAATCCCTTCCTTCCTGTCTCAATTCATGACAGGGCAAAATCCCTTCCCTCCTGTTCCCGAGGGGAAAACTCATCCCTTATTGAGGGGTATACACGTCCCTCCTGGGAAGATCGGAGCATCATCTGAATCTTCCAGCCCGTGGACTTTCCCGGCACGTCTGCCTGGGCCTCTTCAGGCACTACCAGAAATGAGCTCACACAAAGGGACAGACAAGACAAACACCTACCGTGGCCAATCAGGCTTTCTGGGTCAGGGATCCCTCGGGGGTCTTAGAGTCCCAGCGAGCCCCCAAATGTTACACCCAGATGTCATGCTCCCCAAACACCACTTAGGGAGCCCCAAGACCAATGCAAAAACATAGAGAGCCTTTATTCAAGCTAGCTTGGGTTCCATCCCACACATGCTCACTGATGCAGCAGCAGGGCAGGGGAGAGAGCATGAGTTTCAGGAAAACAAAGGATTTATAAGTAGTGGGTGGGGTAACATGTGTGGCCCCTGTTGATTGGTAGAGGGAAGGGCCAGGGTTTGGTTGCACAGGGGGCAGGATGTAGTCAGCATAATTTGGACCTGGGTCATTTCCTCTGCATCCCTATTGACCAGTTTGAGTCAGTCTTGCACCGCCCTTTCATTAACCTGGACCAGGCTTCCCTAAGGTTTCCAAAACTCTCCCACCCTATTTGATGAGGCTCTTAAGCAAGACCTCACAGACTTTCACCAGGACCACACTGGTGTTACCCTGCTCTAATATGTCGATGATCTTCTCCTGGTGACTGAGAATAAAGAGGACTGCATCCAGGCCACACAGGATTTGGTGAGGACCCTGGATCATCTTGGATACCGTGTCTCTGCTAACAAGGCCCAGCTTTGCACAACCTGGTTAACATGCCTCAGCTACAACATAGAAGGAGGTAAGAAAACCCTGTCCCATAGTAGAATCCAGACCATTCTCTCCACACTGATGCCAAAAACCAAGTGGCAGGTACAGGAGTTCTGGGAGCTGTCAGGTACTGTAGAATTCTGGATCCTAGGTTGTGCTGAGATAGCCAAACCCCTTTATGCAGCCATGGGAAGAAAGGGGCCAGACCTACAGTGGACTTAGGAAGAAGAGGGAGCTTATCAGAAAGTTAAGCAAGCCCTCATCAGTGCACCTGCACTAGCCCTCCTAGACCTTGACAAACCATTCCAGTTATTTGTGGCAGAATCCCATGGGGTGGCGAAAGGGGTCCTAACACAAACCTTAGGACCATGGAAACTTCCAGTAGCATACCTATCCAAACCACTGGACCCTGTGGCATCCGGATGGCTGAACTGCTTAAGGGCAATTGTGGCAACAGCACCGATAGTGAAAGAAGCTTCCAAATTAACTTTTGGGCAAGACCTACAGGTAGTGGCAACTCAAGCAGTTGAATTATTACTGTGAAGCCCTCTGGAGCATTGGCTGTCAAATGTCCCCCTATCATGCAATATCAAGTCCTTTTATTGAACCCTCCCCAGGTTAGTTTCTTAAAGACTGCTGCCTTGAATCCAGCCACCCTGTTGCCAGACTAGGGGGCTTAACCTCCTCTACACAACTGTGAGGACACATAAACAGCCTTAAGTTCACTGTGGGCTGACCTCACTGACCAACCCCTGGAGAGCCCGGAGGAAACAGTATACACAGATGGAAGCAGTTATGTAGAGAATGGTGTTCCTATGCAGGGACTGCGGTAGTCAGCCAAGATAAGATGATCTGGGTGCAGGCTTTAGGGCGAGACACTTCTGCTTAGAAGGCAGAGCTAATTGTCCTTACCCAGGCCTTAAGGTGGGGGAAGAACAAGAAAATAAACATGTATACAGATAGTAGATATGCTTTTGCCACAGTGCATGTACATGCGGCACTGTAACAGGAATAAGGAGGAAAGGACATCAAAAATACACCAGAAATCCTCGACCTTTTAGCTGCCATTTGGAAACCCCAGGAAGTAGTAGCAGTAATTCTTTGCCTAGGACATCAGAAGTATGATTCACCTGTAGCCTGGTGAAACTAACTTGCATATCAAACAGCCAAGGAGGTGGCAAAAAGACCAGTAGGACCCCTTGATATACTACTGGCCATACCCCCAAGAGAACTGACACAAAGGCCCACATATAACCCTGAGGAAAAGCATCTTGCCGAGAGGCTAAGGGCTAAGGATACCCCCAGTGGGTGGCTGGGCCTCCTGGATGGGCGGCCTCTGGTCCCAGGGGCCTTGGGATGCACTATCGCCATACAGACCTACCAGAGCACTCACCTAGGGGGTACCAAGTTAGCAGAATTGCTAAAAGGGGAATATTATATCCCTGGACTGCACAAAATATCCAAGGACATTGCCATATGGTGTCAATTTGTGCCCAAGTGAATCCAGTCCCTTGAATAGCAGCACCCCAAGGACACCAATTTCGGGGGTGGAGCCCAGGAGAACTGGGGAGTGGATTTTTTGGAGCTACCCATGGGACGTGGATGACATCGATATCTCCTGGATTTCCTGGACACTTTATCCAGATAGCCTGAGGGATACCCAACCAGGACAGAGATAGCACAGGTGGTAGTTAAAAAAGTCCTCTCTGAAATTGTCCCATGGTCTGGCCTACCACTATATATGGGATCCAACAATGGCCCCGCATTCATCGCCAAAGTCACTCAATTGCTAGTTAAGGCCCTTAAGGTAACGTGGAAGCCACATTATATCTATAGACCTCAGAGTTCTGGACAGATAGAAAGATTGAATCAGACTCTTAAGGAGACACTGACAAAACTAAAATTAGAGACTGTTGAAAACTGGGTGAGCCTCCTTCCTTTTGCCCTACTCAGAGCTATATGTACCCCTACATAAAGGGGCTAACTCCTTATGAAATCGTGTTTGACAGACCACCACCCCTCCTCCCCTGCTTATGAGAGAGGAGCTTGCCCAGTTGTCTATCCGTAATTTGTATAAGTCCTTATGGGCACTCCAGAACTGTTCCACATCAGTCTGTTGGCTGGTGCAGGCAGTACACAAAGAGGACTAGAAGCAGTCGCTTGTGGCACATCCCATGTGTGTTCCAGGGGACCTGGTCCGGGTGAAACTCCATGACACTGATAGCCTTGAGCCCCACAGGGACGGCCTCTTCCAGGTGATCCTGAGCACCCCAGCCGCAGTCAAGGATGCATGAAAGAGGCACTGGATTCACCAGACCCAAAGCAAAATGGCTGAAGATATGGCTGAATGATGGTCCTTAGAAGGAACAACGGACCCACTCAAGGTCAGGCTGAAAATGGCCCTGGTCTGAGTATTCTGGTTCTCAGCCTCCTCATTGGGGCTTATGGGAATGCCCACCTTCCCCCGAAGTATTCCTGGGAGGTGACCCACACCATAGATGACACAGTCATTGGAAGAAACACCACTGCAGGAGCCCCACATATAACCACTGACCTCTGCTGATTCTTTGGGGGATACCCCATCTGAAAGGAATGATCCATAGGAAAGAGTACTTATATGCACACCAAGCATAAGACATTCTGCTGTGTGTCGGAGGTATGGGAGAAAGAACTATGGCACACTCAGCATTATGTCTGCCCCCGCAAAGGGCCCTTTGAATGTGAAGGAGAAGGGGATTTTTGTTGTGCATCTTGGGGATGTGAGACAATAGCCCCCTGGAAAACTACAGATGCATTACTTTGGTTGACTAGCGTAGTACTCCCAGGAGCACCAAATCGTTGCACAAGTGGGGACTGCAACCCAGTAGTCCTCCAACCCTCAAACTAGTGGGCAGACTACTGGGAAGAGGGGAAAACATGGGGCCTGCAGCTATATGTCTCAGGGCAAGATCCGGGAGTACTGTTCACTATCTAATGAACTGAGGTCCCAAGGTAATACCATCCTGTCGGGCTTCTAAGACCTCTCCTTCAACCTAAGCTACCAGCACTACTGGCCCCAAATAAAAGTTCCCAGCCTGACTTCACCCCAGGAAGTCGGTCGGGAGAGGGAACTTCCACCTATTCCAGCAAGGTGTCAACTAAGGATCCAAGCCAACGCCACCTCCAGCACCCAACCCATACCAGCGATCAATGGCACACCAAGGACTCCTAGGGACCCTGTGTGCAATGTTCTAGTTCCTGAACAAGACCTCCCAGAACAGCAGACTGTCCTAACAGCAGACTACTGGCTCTTCCTCAACCCTGAGCTGCCCTATGTTGGTGTCAAGGCAAATGCCTCCATTGGGGCCCAGAACACGGACATTCATAACTTTTCCGTAGAGTGGCTTCCAGATAGACTATGCCTTTGGGAACATGGACCAGCATCCATCACTTTAGAGGACATCCAAGGGACAGGGGAACTTGTGTTTTCTGAAGTCTGTGACACCACCATCCTGCTACCTAGACACTACTCAAGGGGAATGCCCACTTATCTGGTAGCCCCAAATGGAACCTGGTGGGCTTGCAACATGGGAATTACACCATATGCCTTTCCCCCTGCTTTACACCATTCTAGGGACCCCAGACTATGTATCTTAACCCATACTTTGCCTCAGATTTACTATTACTCAGGGAAAGGAGGGCCAGAACACCTCAGGTTTGAACCCAGATGGTTCAAAAGGGTTCCAGTCCTAGTTCCCCTCCTAGTGTGGTTAAGGATTGCCAGGTCTGCAGCTGTAGGAGCAGCTTCCCTAGTTACTGGGCACCAGAACTACCGAGAATTGAGTAGTCAGATAGACCAGGACCTCAGCACTCTAAAGAAATCAATTGGAGAGCTGGAAGTTTCTTTAAGCTCACTAACTGAAATAGTCCTTCAAACAGATGGGGTCTGGACCTTATTTTCTTTTTTTATTATTAAATCTTTGTTGTTCATATTATTAGAAATGTTCCTTTTTTTAACCCCCAAAGCCCCCCTCCACCTGGTCTCCCCCCTGCACCCCATACCCTTACCCCTACCATTGTCTTCATCCATAGATGTAAGATTTTTGTCCAGTCTCTTCTCATACACCTCATGCCACTTTCCCCCTGCAATTGTCAGTCCATCCACTTTCTATGTCCTTACTTCTATTTACCAGTTTATTCTGTTCATCAGATATTTATATTGACTTGTTATATTCACTTGTTGATAGATATGTATGTGCTGTCCCTTAGTTGTTCATATTTTATATTTTTACCTTTTTCTTCTTCTTCCTCTTCTTAAAGAATTCCCTTTAGCATTTCAAATAATGCTGGTTTGGTAGTGATGTACCCCTTTAGCGTTTTCTTGTCTGTGAAGCTCTTTATCTTACCATCAATTTTACATGATAGCTTTGCTGGGTAGAGTAATCTTGGTTGTAGGTTCTTGCTATTCATCACTTTGAATATTTCTTGCCACTCCCTGCTGGCCTGCATGGTTTCTGTTGAGAAATCAGCTGACAGTCGTATGGGTGCTCCCTTGTAGGTAACTAACTGTTTTTCTCTTGCTGCTTTTAAGATTCTCTCTTTGTCTTTTGCCCTTGGTGTTTTAATTATGATGTTTCTTGGTGTTATCCTCCTTGGATTCCTTTTGTTTGGGATCCTCTGCGCTTCCTGGACTTGTAACTCTATTTCTTTCACCAGATAGCGGAAGTTTTCTGTCATTATTTCTTCAGATAGGTTTTCAATCTCTTGCTCTCTCTCTTCTTCTGGAACCCCTATAATTCTGATGTTGGTATGTTTAAAGTTGTCCCAGATGCTCCTTACACTATCTTCACACTTCTGGATTCTTTTTTCTTTTTTCTCTTCCAGTTGGGTGCTTTTTGCTTTTTCATATTTCAAATCTTTGCCTTGATTATTGTGAACCTCCAATCTGCTGTTCGATTTCTGTATAATATTATTAACTTTATCAGTGGATTCTAGAAAATTCTTGAAAGATCTTAAAACTGGAATTCTGAACTCTATATCCAGTAGTTTGCTTTCCTCCATTTCTGTCATTTGTGATCTTTTTCCTTGTCTTCACATTTTGGCTGCTTTCCTGTGTTGATAGAGTGGCTTTCTGTGCTAGGTGTCCTATAGGGCCCAGTGATTCAGCCTCTCCAATCACTTGGGGTGGGCATTCTTGTTGTAGGCCTCTGAAGGCTGGGTGCACAGTCTTGTTGTAGTTATCACTGGGAAGTATCACTGGGAGGAAATGACCTCCAGGCCTTTCTCCTCATTGTTTGGGGTTTGGAACTTTTGGAGTTCTGTCATAGCTGCAATCCCTTAAGTTATGCTGCAGGCATGCAGGCACACAGCTTAGGCGGGGTTGTAAGTTGGGTGGGGTGGGGTCTCAGAATCACCAGGGCAGAGCAACCCAACACGAAGCCTCCACTCATTCTATAGTGTCCTCTGAGCTGTTGAAATTTTTGTTCGACCACCACGGAGTGTAAAGGTCAACTTGCCCCAGCTCAGTAAGCCTTATGTGCTACTGCTAGAGATAAATAGTCATTTTCTAGTCAAACTTTTTGTAATAAATGCTCCAGCATATAGGAACAATAGTAGTTTACAGTTAACCTTTTACACCCAAAAGAGCAAGTCAGGGTTTAGCCAGGGGGATGGGTTCCAGAAATTTAATCTTTCAAAGGTATGAGTCTGTATCCTGTGTTGAGAAAGAGAGCAAGAAACTTTGATTTTTGTGTGTTTTGTGAATAAAAGCTTGCTTCTGCATCTGGTCAGGGCTGCAGTCTCAGTCCTCGCTTCAGTGGGTTCTGGCACTGCAGTCACTGGCCAGCTGAAAAGGCTCCTAAATTCTACCCTTTGGCTCTCGTGGTCGTCTCTTGCAGGTTGCCCCATAACAATTTCCTCTTTCTAGACTCCTCAAACACAGGTGCCACATCAGAGGGGAGACCACAAGTACCCTCACTGTTATTGAATTAACTGCTGGCTATTAACTATCTTGTACTCACTTATATAAAAGAAACATGTGTCTATCATTTTACTTTTTATTCTATCACCAATGTACTTAATACATGTAGGTCTTATTTGGATTGTAATGTATCAACTAAGGTACAAAACTGTCATTCTCTGGAGCATTTTATCAAGCCTTTGAGATTTTGTTTCCTAGCAATTGTCAGTTTGGCTCAAATAAACTCACAAAAATTCTCTACAGGTTTGAACATTTCTTAGGTTGACATAACCCAAACTGATTCATTTTCTCAACGTAATTTTAAAACCACACAGCTAGGGGTGCGAAGAGGAGAGGAGAGAGAAGGAGAGAGAAAGAGAGAGAGAGAGAGAGAGAGAGAGAGAGAGAGAGAGAGAGAGAGAGAGAGGAGAGCACACACACACACACAGGGAGGGAGAAAACCTGCCTAAATCTGCGAGTCCCTTTTAAAGAACAGATACATAATAAAAACCTAAAGAGAACCACCTTAGAAATACAGAAAGGTCTGCAAAACAAGAGGATTCTTTCATTCCAAAATTACCAAACTAACACAAGGGGAGAAAAAAATGAATGCGATGGATCCTTGTGTCAAAGTTTTCGTCCTGCCTCATGGAGACCTTGCACTGGGGCAAATTTTGAAGAGGAAATTGGTGGTTGGGGGCAGAGAAAGAGTGAGCCAGTGTGTGGCCTGCAAACTGCAACAATGCAATCTCCATTAAAGACGCGCCTCTTTCCTCTGGTAAATGTAGGTGTGCTGTTCTGTTTTGTCGTGTGTGTGTGTGTGTGTGTGTGTGTGTGTGTGTTTGTGTGTGTGTATGTTTGTCACTTGATGTGGCATTTCCCCTCTGTCTAGGGGAAGCAGAGGTTAGGGTAAGGGTTTGGGAGAGCACAGGCGAGGGCATAGGAGGTGAGAAAGGAGCCTGCAGGCATGGGCCAGGTGGGTACCTGTAGGTGCTGTGCCTCCTGAAGTTGCTTTCTGTGCAGTCACTGGTCACATTGTCCTCTTCCTTGTCCTACCTGCCCCTTCTCTTCCTCAGGGTCACTGTCCTCCTCCTTATATTCTCCTTCAGGGGTCAATGTACAGAACACACCACTTGGGTCTGTGCCAGGGAGCCCATTATGGCTCCAGGTGCTCAGGTCAGGTCTGGGGGAGGTTGGGGAGGAGCTGGAGACTGCCACCTAGTGTTGGAGCTGCTCCCTCTGCCCCACCTCATCTAGGTCCCCACCTCAGCCACCTTTTCATGCCTGGGTAAGTGCAGCCAGCTGGGAAGCTGAGCCTCTAATGGGTCTGCACATCCATGGGTGGGAGCAAGAGCGGGGCTGCCTGGGTGGCCTGCCCCAATGGCCATTCAAGTTTAAGGTCCCAGGGCTGGGTGGGAGGGAGTGGCCAGCTGGTACAGGTAGCAATGAGGCCCATCTGAATTGCTGGGGCCTCACTTTAGACCACCTTGAATCACCAACCCCTTCCTCCCTTTTGCTAGGTGACTGCTGGAACCAATGGAGCAGCATGGTCAGGTGAGCAGCACTCCTGTGACCCTGGAAAAGAATGAGCCTTAAAGATGCACTAGCAGGAAATGTGCATGCTGCTCAGATTGATGCCTTCACATTGCTGTTATGGGTATTTGCCTTTTAATATTAACTTGTAGACATACTTCTTATTTATTTATACTGGAGGCCCAGCACACAAAATTTGTGCACAGCTAGGGTCCCTAGAGGCTGGAAGTGGGGGGGAAAGAAGGGAGATGCCTCCCTAGGCAGGAATGCTGGGCTGGGCCTTCCTTCCTGCCATGCTGACCCTTGGTTGTCAGCACACATCATAGTGAGCCATCTAACTTCCAGTCTCCCAGTCAAACTCCCAAGGAGACAGTTTGCATATCACCCTAGAAAACCCCCATACAGTTTTATATGTTTACATTTCATACTCTGCTAAATTTGCAGAAATGAGAGATTTTGCATTATAGCAACACAAACAATTAAAGAATCTATGCTAGATACTTTTGTTTCTGAAGTTTTAGGCCATTTTCCCAGAATGTCCTCCAGCTTGGTAGCAAATACATTTGTTACCTTCAGGGCACATACACAGGTTGCAGGCTCAATCCCCAGTATGGGGAGTGCAGAGTGCAGGAGGCGGCTGATCAGGATTCTTTCTCATTGATGTTTTCTCTCTCTCTCTCTCTCTCTCTCTCTCTCTCTCTCTCTCTCTCTCTCTCTCCCTCTCTTTCTCTCCCTCTTCATCTCCCTTCCTCTATGAAATCAATAAAAATATTTTTAAAAGGTTAAGATGGTAAATGTTATGGTATGTGCATTTTACCACGTTTTTCGTGCATTGGGCCTCTAGTAAAATCATAAAAAGCACAGAAGTCACCCTTCCACTTCTGTCTTAACATCCATCCAATTCCTTCACCCAAAACACCTAACATCACCACTCTTTGGGTATCTTTCCAGAATCTATGCATATACAGCCAAATCCATAAAAACATGTAGACAGGTTCATAGGGAGATAAACTGATGCCTAATACACTGTGATACAGGAGTTCAGTGAGACAGACTCTAGATTTTCTGACCTCATATATTAACAAATGATGCCCTTATAATGGTTGGCGACTTGACTCCAGGCCTCAAGTCTTCCTTTGTATAATATTAGCCACAGTAACTACCTATAGATTTTTGTGGGCACAAAATCCTTAAACACAGCATGTAAAGAGGACAAATGTGTCAATATAGTGTTTCGTTGTTTTCTTGGGGAAATTCCAATCAGAAAGCAACAGAGCCCTGTCTGGTGTATCTCTGTGACTTGGGTATCCTCCCACGCACCATAGGTTGTTGGTTTGATTCGTGGTCAGGGCACATGCCTGGGTTACAAGCTAGATCCCCAGTAGGGGCTATGCCATCCATGTTCTCCTCTCACATGTATGTTTTTCCTTCTCTCCTTCTCCTTTCCCCTCACTCTCAAATTTAAAAAAATGTAAAGGAATAATAACAAAGTTTACTCAATCCCCACATTTCCACAGAAGGGGGTTAGGCCAGACTTAGTTGGACCATGTGTCCCATGGCTAGAGGTCCTGTGGAGAGGGGGCCTGCATGAAATGCATCACAGTTATAAGAAAGGTGAGGCAGGAACCTCTATACCACCAACATGAAAGATGTTGGATGAAAAAATTACCTCATTAGAATAAGGGACTCTATTTTCCATTAGTTGTTGGTACCTGCTGAGCTAGCTATCTGGTGAGCTACTGGAAGTGGACAGGAAATGAGTCTCCAAGAATATCCCATTTGTTTCCCCTCACCTCCTGGATTCCCCACACCTCACTGATCCCCATTCCTGAGCTGTGCCTTAAACACACTATATATTTGCTGGCTCACTGGTCAACACAGAGAAAAACACTTGTTTTCATTCACAGTAAGGAACATTGGGAAGTAACTTGGGCAGGCACCAAGAGAATAGCATCAGCAACTAGTTAACCACATGGGAACTGGAGGCTCTTTCACTCTGCCTAGAACCCTACCTAACCATTTTAGATGAGAATTCCAAATTGTCCCCATTCATTTACCCTTTATTCTTATTGAAAATCTCATCCTCATTAGACAATCCTTGTCATGTAGCTTCTGTGCCATGGTTTGCTTGTATGTGGCATTGAGACGTCTCAACATATCCCTTAGCCAAAGCAGTCACTTTCTCCAGCAAAAGCCCTCCTAGAAACAGATAAATATGAATTTTGCATATCCCTTGCCACAAAACATGCTGGGCTGCTTCCCAGTCCCACTGTTCCACTGGGGGATGCTGTGCTAATCTCCTGTGTTTTTGTTGGCACCATTCTGCATCTGATATTGCTAAGCCAGCAGCATTTATCTGTGGTCACTTAAGTCCATTATTAAATCTTGTTCACTCAGAATTTATTTTACTTACTCAGGCATATAAGTCTCACTGACTTAATGTGATTTAGTAATGACTCTGCTCTCTTTGCAGGAGTAGAGGAACCATTATCACTTGGCATCATGCAGCCCAGGATTTGTGTTGGACACAGAAGGAAGTATAGGTAAGTTCGGTGCTGGGCTGAGTTGGAGAGAGCCGTGGAGCACATACATGACCCTCAGTGGGGTCCACAAAGGATGAAGTAGGACAAGTGAATGAAGCAGTGGTCCCACCTGTACGTTTCCTGAAATAAGGTCCTGAGGAGGGAGGTCTTGGGCAGTTACTGCTCACATATTTTTCTTTGCTCTATATCTCCAGTATCTCCCTGGTAGCTGTCCAACAGTTTAGAGGGGTTTCTGCTGTTGTTGTTTGTTTTTAAAAGACTTTTGATTATTTATTATTTTTCTTGATTTCAGAGAGAGGAAGGGAAAGATATATGCCCTGACCTATAATCCAACCATGGACCTCCTTGTACATGTGATGATGTTCAACCAATTGAAACACACAGGCCTTGCTGGGAGGTTTTGTGTGTGTGTGTGTGCATGTGTGTGTGTGTGTGTGTGTTTAATTAAAAAAGAATACCAAAAAACCTGTGAATTTTATACTAGCTTTTAAGGGTGCAGATCGCTACACCAGGAAAAGGCACACATTTGTGCATGATCTTAAAAGCTTGGGGGGAGGTGAGTAGGTTCAGGGACCCAAATATTCTCACAACCCCAAGAACCAGTTGAGGGGGGCGAAAATGAATGATCCTCTATGGATAGGAGGTCAAGTAAGTTATAAACAACTGGTGAGTCAAGGGGACAGAGCACCACAATAACCTATACCCCTGGGAAAGGAGGTGTCTTCCAGTTCTCAGGGACTGAGTGTACCAGGGAAATAAGGGAGAGAAGACCTCTTCACTCTGGTTGGACCACATTGCTGCTGGAGGAAGTGTTGCCTTCCCCAGGGATTCCAGCTTCAGCCCTGCTTTTCTTGCCTATGGCCCTGATTATTTGTATATAAATACTTGACTTATATAAAGTGTAAACAAATATTTACACTTTAATTTCTTACCTTATGGATAGAGCTGGTTATGAATTGACACATTTGAAATACGTGTTCAATTTATTTAACTGAGGATGTAGTTCAGTCATTTATTCTTCACCTTCCTCTGCTTCCTCTTCAGCAGGGTCTTCTGATGTATTTATCCTCTCTCCGCTGGCTTCTTCACCCTTCTCCCTGGGGTAAGAAGAAGGCCAAGGCTTTTACTCTTTTTTTTTTATTACATAAAGTTTTACAAAGATTGGTACATATATCTCTTTTTTTCCCCTGCCCTTCCGCCTGCCTCCCCTACCCCCCAGTGTTTTGTGTCCATTATTTATGCTTAAATGCATGCACCAAAAGTCCCTTGGCTGATCTGTTACCCCCGCCCCAATGTTCCTAAAAAACAAACTATTCATTATTTCCTCATTTTAGATAAGAATTCTAAATTGTTCCTGATCATTACATTTTAGGTAAAGATTCACTCTCAGCTGTATCTTCATCTTCTGTTCATTTTCCTTAATTATGGCCAGGAGAAGTGCAAACAGATTCTTCAGCCAAAGAAACAGCCTTCTCCAAAAAACACTCTCCTACAAAACAAAGAGGGAAATCTGAACTCTGCATTTCCCCTGCTTTGTCCCACCATAGTACTTGATCTTCCTCAAATTTACCTCTAGCTGGTATTCTGCTGATTTCTTCAGCTGGACACTTGAAAGAGAGCCCCTTGGAAGAAAATACATGCTAACAATTAATGATTCTATGTCTCTTACACATATTGCTCTTATTAGGACTAAATGGTTACCTGGGTTCATACTCCCAAGCAAAATCACCACAGAACTGGGACTTTGAAAACAATTCCTCTGTGTTTAAAATGCCCCTGCAATGTCTCTGGGAGACCTATGTATGTGGCTTGTGTTAGGGTCACTGAAAGAGGAACACATGAGGCCAAAGTGGTAAGGGGTTATAGGGTTAGGGTTATTACATCATCTTAAAACCAGATGGGCGGAGCCTTTTCAAAATGGCACCAGCACCCGGGGGCAGGGAGTCAGAGATTTTAGAGAACTCTAGGTGGACTTTTTCTGGGCACAGAATTCTCTGGACTGGTCCTGAAGGGAAAGATTTGGGTCTTAGCAAGTGGAATGTGGTCTAAGCGAAAGGGAATATTGGTTGTGAAGTGGTGCAAAGGTCAGTTCCCAGGGAAAGGTTTATCCTTGCAATTATTTATCAGATCTATTCCATTCTTTTTGTTGTATGGAATAGGATTGAAGGTCCTATCTTCTGTAGTTACTTCCTGCTGAGGGGGGACATCGAGATCATAAGGTGATGGACTTTGATTGCAGTCATCTGGAACAATGTATATATTCCTCATGATCGGAGCAAGGGGTTGCAGCAGCATGATTTCTCTAAGAAACCGGTTGGTGAAGGCTCAAAAGTGGTCTTGTTGAGTGACTTGGGATGTAAAATATGCTCCTGGGGATACCTATTTCTGTCTCCCAGCCAACTCGACTGACCTCTGCACTCTAATCTATCTCACCTCTGAAACAGACATTGCCCCTACTAATCAGTCCTTCAAGGTTCCTCTCACTGCTTACACTTGGATCGGAAGAGGTATTGCCTTCCTTCCCTTCCTTGCCAGAGTAGGAATAGCTATAGGCCTAGGAACTGGTATAGGGGGATTGGCAACCTCCCTTTCCTACTATCAGAGCCTACCCAAAGACCTTCCAGAAAGCTTAGAGGAAATTGCCCTAAGTATTGACTCAGTACAGTATGAGATAGATTTCCTGGCAGCAAAATCAGACAGGACCTGACCCTCCACACAGCTGAAAAGGGGGGGGGGGGCTATGCCTAGTCCTAGAGGAAAAATGTTGTTTTTACACAAATTGGTCTGGCATAGTGAGATAGAGCAAAAATAAAAATAAAAAAAATCAAAAAACTAGTAGATAGCGCCTCAAAAGTCTGACAACTTTCAGAATCTTGGGATTCCTGGCTAAAAGCCTCCTGGCTTTTATTTCTAGATGTATCCCTCTTAATGTTTGTCTTGGCACTCATCTTTGGCCTTGGGCATCCTAGGAGCCCTTTCCTCCTTCCTCCAAAACCATATTCCGGCAATCAGATCCATAGGGAAAATGATGCTATTACAGACCTACACTAGATATTATCTCCTCCCTCTATCACTGACTAATTAGGGGCATCTCCACACCCCACCTAAGTATGAAGAAGCTACCGAAGAATGAGATCAGCATCCCTCATCAACTTCCCAGGTTGTAGGAACCCCAGCTTATAGGAATGTCAGCTTAGAGGGGGAAAGAAAGAGAGGCTGGAATGTTACACACATTCTTGCACTCCATTATGCCCTGCTTGGGGCTATTGTCCCTCCCAGGGATTTTCCTGTTCACCAACCAGTTTTCAATGTAGGTCTCATGATTAACAGCCTTTGGTTTCCAGTAAACTGCCTCACCCAGTTCCCAGTGGACCACCTACTCCTGATCCAACCCATTATTCTGACTGAATTTTACTAGAAACAAATATCCTGCTCCCTCTACTCTGCCCTGCTAATGCCATTTTGGTCTCAACCCTTCTGCTTGCAAATGTAACAATCTAAACTAATAAAAGCATAATATTAAAATTAATTGTCTCTTCGGGATGCATAAGCCACGCCCACCAGCCAATCAGAGTGACTGTATGCAAATTAGCCCAGCCAAGATGGCAGAGGCCCGCCGCACACAGGGGTCCAGCAGGGCAGATGGGCAGGAGGAGCAGGGCAGGAGAAGGGAGAAGGCCCTAAGGTTGCGGCCACTGTGCGAGCCCCACGGTCTCGGTGGCTGCGGATTGCAGGGCCGGGAGCCAGCAAGGCAAGCCCCCCCACCTGCCCCCAGGGCCTGGGAATACACCAATCATGGGCAAGCACACACAGAGGCTTGGCCTCTCCCTGTGCTTTCCCCTGTGGTCACTTCCAGGCTTGCAGGGCTGGGAGCTGCCGCCGCCCAGAAGTGACCGGCCCTGTGACTGGGGCTTTCCTGGCCTGCTCCAGGCCCTGCAAGCCACCGCTGCCCCAAGATTGGTCTACTCCCAGGCCCCGGCCACAGGGGCAGGGGCTTGCCTGGCCAGCTCCCAGACCTGCAAGCCGCAGCAGCCACCCGGAAATGACTGTGGGGGCAAGCACATGCAGAGCCTTAGCCCAAGGTTGGTCTATTCCCATGCCACAGCCACAGGGCCGGGAGCTGGCCATCCAGGTCCAGCCAGGGGTCTCCTGTGAGAGGCCTCTGTCTCCCTTCAGAGCTGGAGTGAACCCCCAGGAGCCAGGAGATGGGCAGGGGGCAGATGGAAGGAGCATCAGCCAGGGAGAGTTTAGGGGGAAGTAATCAGGTCAGGGAGGGGTGGAACAGGATGGAGGGAAGAACTTTATAAAAGAGTCAGTGGACAGCAGAGTTAAAAAAAAAGAGGATGTATGAGTGAACTGCAGGGCCTATAATAAAGACCAAGTATAGTTGTGTACTGGGGACAGATTTTAAAAGTAGAAGTAAGAAAAGAAAAAAAGGTAAATGATAGTGGATAATTAGGCAAGTAGATAGATAGGTATTAAACAGTGGAAGTAAGTAGAAAAGAATGTATGGCAAAAGTAGGATGAGAAAAAAAGAGGGAGGGAAGAAAAGTTATAAAGGGGGAGTTGGTAGAGCTTAAAAGGAGAATGAGAAGGAGGAAGGAATGGGGGAGGGAGCAAAGCAGGTCAAAGGGAGGAAGTGAAGAAAAAAAGTAAGGTGGGAAGGAAGGAAAAGGGGAGGGTGATCAGGGGTAAAGATAAAGGAAAGAAGGAATGTGGGAAGAGAAGGAGGGTAGTAGAAAAATGGGAAGAATGATGATGGAACAGAAGTAGGAAATAAGGAGGAAAGAAAAACTTATAAATGATGAGTCAGTATGAAAAGTGTTACATAAAGGAGAAAAATTGTGTGAGAGGAAGAAGCCAATAAGGAAGTCAAATGCAATTGTGCGTGAAGGGGATAAGATTAAAAAAGAAAGTTAATAGGGGTGACCAGGCTGGCAGGGGAGGGCAGTTAGGGGGATCAGGCAGACAGGCAGACAGAGTGGTTAGGGCAGGCAGGCAGTTTAGCGATTAAGAACCAGAGATCCTGGATTGTGAGAGTCCCCAAGAACTCTATATTGGAGAGGGTGCAGGTTGGGCTGAGGGAAATCCCCCCATGCACGAATTTCATGCACCAGGCCCCTAGTCCTATATAATAAAAGGCTAATATGCAAATCAACTCATCAGTGGAATGGCTGGTTGTTATGATGTGCATTGACCAACAGGGGGCAGCTCCTGCATTGAGCTGCTCCCTAGCGGTCAGTGCATTTCCACAGGGGAAGTGCCTCTCAACCAGTAGTCCTGAGCCTGTTCATGGCTGACAACTGCAACAGTGATGGCAGCAGCCTCTCCTACCTTGCAGCAGTGCTAAGGATGTCCAACTGTTGGCTTAGGTCTTCTCCCCAGCAGGAAGCCATCAGTTGAACATCCTCTGAGGGCTTTGGGACTGTAAGAAGGTGCAGGCTAAGCTGAGGGAACCCCTGAGTACACGAATTCTGTGCACCAGGCCAAAATTCCAGAATTTATAATTCTTTACCTTTTTTGGCCTTATGGTTTCTCCTCTGGTGATCCTTAGAGGTTGGCATAGAATATAAGCAAGAATTTTTAGCCCCACTCACCTTCTTGGCACATGCGCAAGTGCTCTCATGGAGTGAAAGAACTTTTAAAGAGTGCAACCATAGTGGGCAGAAGTAGTTTGCACTATCCAGAATAATTTTACATGTGTTTTTATATGTAGTCTCCCATGCATCATTTGCTGGGGTGGGGTGAGGGGTATTTTTATTTTTCTAGTTGCTTTATCCTATAAGTTAAATCACACCAACTAAATAATCTGACTCCAACTAGCAAAAGTATCTAGCTTGCTGACTGCCATTGATGAGGGAATGAGTTGTGAAATAAGTTTAAATGTCATAACAGACACTAAAATACAAAGTCTTGTGTTTTTTTTTAATACAAACAGAATAGAAAAAAAAATCAGGGTGCATAATTTTGTTTCAGAAACTACTTATGTCTGGCATGTGTGTACTGAGTTGTGACATAGAGTGTAGCTCACAGCCCAAGCACAATATGTCACTGGAAAAGTCCCCAACAATGGGCAAGGTATGTTCCCTTTCCCCCTCTCCATTTCCTTTTTATTAAAGAAAAAGACAAACTACTGTAGAAGGTCTTTCCCAGTTAAAATTCTATGAGTTTAGATAAAGGGAATAGAGAGAGTAGGAGCCTGAAAACTAGTATAGTAAGTCCTCGATTTTGGGGACCTACATTTGGACTTTGGATTTAACAGATGAAATTTCTGGTCCATATGCCATATGTGAAAAATAATACCCTGTTAATTTTAAAATGCTTTTAAGCAAAGTTTGCTTATAATTAAATTAACAGGTTACTTTTTGTTATTAATTTACTATCACTTTAAACAAATTTTAACAACTAAGTCATAGACTAGAAAAAACACTGTAGTAATATTTGTGTAAGTAAATATTATAAATCTATAAGTATAGTCTACATGTTTAAATCCAAGAGTCACTCCTTATAAAAAAAAATGATTGGGAAATGATTAGGAGGTAATTACACTGCGTGACTGCCTGCAGCAGTTTTAATGTGTGCAGGCACGGTTCTGAGGTGTGCTAAGCCCCAGCCTTGTACATTTGTTTACTCTCAGTGACTAGTGAAAGCATGCATTTACTAGACCTGTTCAGTACAAATTTAAAATTACAGAAATACATACAGAAAATTTTTCTGTGAAATTAAACTTTTCATATGTAATTTTAATTACACAAATGAGATTATATAAGTAAAAACAGGTAATCTAAAATGTCAGTCTAAAATTTGTTTAAAATAACTGAATTAATTACAAAATGTCATTTTAACATATGCATTTGGAAAACCTATTTTATCATTTAATAGACTTTTGGCTTTGAAGGATGCCCCATTGCTCAAATTAGTCTGCTATATCCAGGTTTTCCTGCTAATTTTGCAGGAAGGACTCATATATTCTACCTTTCATCAGCCTTCAAGGAGATGAGTGCCCTTACCCTAAGACCATGTGGCCTTCCCTACTCTTTCCCCAGAGCATCCATCACCAGCAGAAACCATACAACTAAGACCTCTCCCTCTACACAATCTCCTTAAAGGAGTAGTGGCAGCAGACACATCTGTGTCAGTTCCATTCTATTTCAGATTTGGCTAAGGAGCCATTTTTGCAAAATATGGGCATAGCAACATGATAAATAACTATTCTGTTCAAATTTGATGGCTTCCTCGCTGTTAAATGAGAATGAAATAGATGAGTTATAAATTCTTCTGTATTTTTTCAATGATGAATTTACTCCCAGACCATAAGTTTTGTGTTGTTTTGTTGTTGTTCCTCTGAGATACCTTTTTCTTCTGTGCAGCCTAATCCTCTGTTTTACAACAATCTGTTCTTTTCCAGTAGGGATTATCTCACTGTGGCAGGGAGAGCTCAGGTATGGGTTAATCTGCCAATGAGCTCTATAAGTTCTGCACTGCCTCTTGGGAGCTTTGTTCACCTGGATGTACTGAATGATCAGTGAATCCACATCTAAACCCTTAAGTTTGTGTTGATGCCTTCATTTTTAAGTGTGTGCAGCAAGAATTCAGCACTCTTTTAGGCCACTGACTTTGCACCCAGCCCCTCATTTTGGCCTAAGCATGCCTACCAACTCCACCATTGTAATGACATTGTAATGACAGAATGGCACACCTTGCTCCTATAAAGTGACGTCCTTCAGATGCTTGGTAGTTTTTGGATATGCATACCCTTGATGACCTATGTACTTTCACGAGGGTCCTTAAAAGTGAACCCAAAGGTTTAAATCTCTTGACTTTCTTGATTTTGTGAGGTTTTCTGACTAAAGTGAATAATGAACCATTTTCAGAGGTCGCCTCTGGCCGCTTATAGAAAGAGGAAGTTCCTCTCCTTATAAAATTCTACTTTAAAAATCAACAGATCCATATTCACCTTGAGCTTCCTCTTTTATGTACCTTCCTCCGACAAATCTATTTTGGAAGAAAACAACATCATGATTATTCATCACAATGACCACTCTCTCTAAAGCTTCACTCCTTCTCTTTTAAGTGAGATGGTAACTTTTTTGAGGACACAAACTCTGCCTAGTCCTTTGACTCTTCCATAGTCCTAACTTAGGACCTTGCATGCAGCTGGCAATGCATTTTATTGACTGTTTCAGACAACATTCAGCAGATAATTCCCAATAAAAACTCTTAGAAGTAGAAAAGAAAATTAAAGTATCTACCAGAAACCTATATAACAGCTTTGTTTTAGGTCAAGAACAAGAGCAGGGTGCCTGTTTTTACTGATAATATTCATCATTGTTGAGGAGGTCCTAATCAATGTAATAGCAAAAATCAAGTACTGGAAAGAAAGAGACAAAACATATTTGAATATGAGATGATGCACAACCTAAAAAGCCCAGGAGCATATATTAAAATTTTATTGACAGTAATATGACAATTCAGTAAGATGGCTAAACCAAGACATGCAAATCTCAATAACTTTCCTGCATACCACAAATAACTAATTAAAAAATGAAAGAGTACATTTACAATACCAATAAAACGCATAAAGGAATAAACTTAACAAAAATGTGTAAGACCCATTAAAACTCTTCTGAAAGACTTTAGAAAGAAAACACAAAGTGAGGTACCATGTTCTTAGAAGGTAGTAAAGATGCCAATTCTCCTTAAATTAATGTACAAATGCAATGTGATCCTGTTCAAATTCCAAGATAATTTTTGAATATAAACTGACTAACTGACATTTTTTTTTTAGTTTTATTTTTTATTTATTTATTTTTTTATTGCTTAAAGTATTACAACAAATGATAGATAAGTATTACAACAAGCAGCCTTGAACAGACTATCATTCTACAGCTGGAAGGCTGGGGATGGTGTGTGGGGGGGGAATTAAGACTTGCATGCATGCATAGGAGCATAATCAATGGACACAAGAATCTGGGGGTTGGGGGAGGGGAAGGGCAAGGGGAAAAAATGGAGACTAACTGATATTTGGTAGAAAAAATATTCAAAGAAATGTATGAAAAAAATAAAAAAGGAGGAGTTTAACTTCCAAAAAAGAGTTTAAAATGGAACTGGAATTATATAGTGACATAGTTTGGTTCAGTGGATTAAGCATTGGCCTGCAGCCTGAAGTTTCCTGGGTTCCATTCTGGTCACAGGCACACACAGGATTTGCAGGCTGGATCCCTAACAGAGGACATGGAAGAGGCAGCTGATCAATGATTATTTCAACTTTTCTGTTTCTTGCTCTCCCACTCCCCTCCTCTCTGAAAGCAATTATATATATATATATATATATATATATATATATATATATATATATATATATAGTGATACTGCTACTGGTACAAAAAAGATAACTGGGTCAGTAAAATAGAGTTCACACAAAGATAGATTTCAAATCAGTGAAGAAAGAATGAGGCATTCAATAAAACATTTTAAGACAATTGGATCTTCATCTAGGGGAAAAACAGTCAACCACAAGAAAAGCAAATAAAATCAATGAAAGTTATTTTTTTTAATTTGAGAAAAAATAACAAAAACTATAAAAAGGACTAGAAGAAAATATCACACTACTTTCAAACTGTGAGGTGACAAAGACCTCACTAACAAAATTTACATCCCAAAAACCATGAGAAGATCAACAGATAGACTGCCTACACACAACCTACACTTCACAGCCCTTGCCCTCTTCCACCCTGGATTGTCTTATTCCTGTTGATTTATGGAACTCTTTTTACATTAAATAATTAATCCTTAGTGGCTTTCATGAATTTCAATGTTTCCAATATTCCCCAGTGTTTTGTTGTTGTTGTTGTTAATCCTCACCTAAGGATATTTTTCCATTGTTTTTCAGAGAGTGGAAGGGAGGGGACAGGAGGAAAGAAAGAGAGAGAGAAATAGAAATGTGAGAGAGGCACATCAAATGGTTGCTTCCTGCATGGCAGATGCACCCTGCAACCCAGATACCCCTGCCTTGACTTAATTTGTAAGCGGACATTTTCCCGCCATTGTTTTTGTTCAGTCCCAAATTTATTGTATTGGCAAGTAGATGCATAGGGTACCGCTGACAATAGATAATGCGTAGCCCATCACCTGTTTGGTACCCTTGTTTATAAGTTTCCCATGCCCCACCGCTTAGCGGAACAAAACCAGTTAACTTTGATATAAAAAACGATATGACAAGTTTACTGTTTTCTTGCAAAAAATGTATTAAAATCAAACCTGTGACCCTTTGGTGCTGGGACTGATGCTCCCTCTATTGAGCAACAGAGGCCATGGCCCCAGTGAGATAAAAAGGTGAATTAAGAAGCACAGACTTCAAAGTCAGGCAAAAGAATGAAAGGGTCCTGCTTTTGACTTTGCCACTGGGAACTTAATTGATCTCCTTCATCTGTGGAAGAAGGTGGTACTATCTTTCTCTCAGGATTGTGGGAATTAAATCATTCGATATGTATATGGAAAAAATTTCATCCTGTGCTTGGCATCAAACAGTGCTGAGTTTGCTAATGGTGTCCCAGACAAGGTGGTCAAATCTATCAAAGTTTCTGCCTGTGATATCAGGCTCAAAAAGCTATTTCCCAACACCAGATTATAAATATATTGTTTCTCTTTTCTTCTAGTACTTATACAGGTTCTTTTTTTTTTTTTTTACACGTAAGTAAATATGTTTGTTTAAGATGAGAAGTATAGATCTGCTACTATTTTCCCTCTCAAATAATTAGATGGCTTTTCTATTCCCATTTTTCATTTTCTTCCACTGATTAGAATATTAAAATATGACATTTCAAAAGTCTTAGGAACATATAGATCTCAAACCATATGTGTATGTCTTTACACATCTCTGATCTGCTCCATGATGTGTTCACCTAGGTTTTTCTCTCTTGAGAAGGCACATTTTTTTTTAAAAAATTGTTTTTCATATTTTTAAGTTCTCAGGGGAAGGGAATGCCTTACCATTACCTCAAAACAAAATAGTGACACAGCTCACAAAAGGACCAGGAACAGCACGGCTGAAAGACTCTGGGAAATGTTTATGAAGACAGATGAACCTGACCTGGCTTTTGAGAGATCCACAGGACTTTGCCAGGGAGAGCACAATAAGGGAATTTAGATGGGCAAAGGCATTTAAGAATGTGGGAATGGCCTGGTGTGGTTAGGTTATGCTGAGAGTGCCTTTGGCTGGAATGGAGGGCTGCCATGACTGTTGAAAGGGTAAATAAAATATATTATGTTGGATTTATGGGGTAGAGTCAAGATCATCAGCTTATTAAATCATTTTTTTAATGCCAGCATTCTGCCTATAAGGAAAGTACACCATTATGTAATTGAACAAAAGGGACACACACAAGCTCTAGGAATAGGTGACTCTAATGGGACATGCTTTAGAGAAGCCTGATGCAGGATTTAGGCTGCAGTGTTTTAACTGAACCTACTTACACCATGCCTTACATACTGGAGCAGAAAGCTGCCAAGTAAACCTTAAGAATTGACAAGATCACACTGTTATTATTATGCCATGCCCCACCTACTAGGGTGACATAGCTTCATGAAGTTGGAGATTCTATATCTCTCCTCATTTTAGCCAACAAATAAAGAAATCAGGAAGAGAGTAATTGGTGAGTACATCAACTCAACATCATTCATTTTGAGTTGAAGAAATTTTGGTATCATATCAATTCTGGCCTATCAAACTTAAGTTTCAAAATAGTCTACTGGCTGGTTTGGTTCAGTTGATTGAGCATCAGCCTGTGGACTGAAGGGTCCCA
>PVJC01022462.1:0-27317 GCA_004026665.1 Murina feae | reverse complement strand
CTCCACGGTGTGCCTGGGGGCAGGCCCCCGGCAGGCAGACACACACAGGAGGACTGCTCCGAGCCTCAGATGCGGCTGGGGGCAGGTCCCCAGTGGTGACACACACACACACACACACACACACACACACACACACAGAAGGCGCCTGGCAGACTGGGGCCATCATAGGACATCCACTGTGGGGTCCCAGACTATGAGAGGGCACAGGCCGGGCTGAGGGACTCCCTCCACCCCGAGTGCACAAATTTTTGTGCACCGGGCCCCTAGTATATATATAATGAAAGTTACAGCCATACAGCAATTAGCTCAGACATGGAAAATGTTTAATATACTAGTATTATCTACCCCTGAATTTTTCTCCCACCTCCCTGTTGTAACTGGTCAGGAAAAAAAAAAGGTGAAAGTATCTCAGAGAGTATAAGAATAGGAGAAGGATTTCTGAGCCTCTCTTTCCCTGACAAGCTGGTGTTATGAGGTTGAAATGGGGGTAGAAGGTGAGGGCAGGGGTATAAGATTGGCAGTACTATCCAGATTTGGCTCTGGATAGGAGCAGTGATGGTTGTATCCATAAATGTTTGGAAACAAAAACCGATGTCAGGCTTCCTGCCATCCTCAGGAAGTTTTCGCATAATAGGAAACTTACTTTTGTTTCTATAATTTCATGTTTTACCATGGAGTTAAATCTAAGGTAAAAATTATAAGAGAAGAGGTGGAAATAATAATACCAGGTATAGTTACCTGAAAGTATATTTTTAAATTTCAGGCAAGAGTTCTTTCTAATTGCTGTTTTCATATATTGTAAATTCTAAGAAGTTATGCCAGCTATGTACTTTATTATTACTGATGTTGGTAGTAAACTATACCAGAGTATTTTTCAGTCATACTGGATAAAATTGTAGAGATTTCAGATTATTCATTTACTGCCATCGTAGGTTAACTTCATGCAATTGTTTTAAATGTTTTCTTAAATGATTCAAAAGCAAGGAATGAGATAATATTGATAGGGAATGCCTGATAGCAGTTTATGTATTCAATGCAATCAACATTAAAAACCTTGACACATACAAATACACACAAGGAAAATACTGGCGTAATACTAATGGAATGATTTATAAACTATGTATATTTAAAAATTTTATGTAGACTTACATTTTTATAAGCATGTATGTATTTTATAATAGGAAAATGTTATTTTAAACAATAGTACGGTGACTTTTTTCAAGTCACACTTTTACTGAAATAACTTACAGACTTCTGAAGGCTGGGGATGTTTTGTATATCATGAGGGTGGCAATACTCACTGAGCAGTTCAACCCATCCTATATAATAAAAGCCTAATATGCTAAGTGCCTGGTCACCTGGTCAACCAATCAAAGTGTAATATGCTAATGATATGCTAAGGCTGCTCAACAGCTTGCTATGATGTCAACTGACCACCAGGGTGTAGATGCTCGGACTGGTAGGTTATTTTGCTGTTGGGGTCCGGTTGATTGGGACTGCATGAGATGGGCTGGACACTCACTCCCTGGAGGCCTTTCGTGGTCCTTCCCCATTGGCCAACCTTCTGCATCCCTCCCTGGACCCAATCATGCACCAGTGAGATCCCACTGCCTGGCCTATGCCCTCTCACAATCCGGGATCCCTCAGGGGGTGTTGGAGAGCTGGTTTCGGCCCGTTCCTGCAGGCCAGGCTGAGGGACACCATTGGTGCACAAATTCATGCACTGGGATTCTGGTTATAATATATTTAACACTAGCATACACAAATATGCATAGATAGAATACCTTACCATTTATATATCTTTTTATCCTTACAAGACTAATATCAGGTAGTAAGAAAGGGGCAGGGAGTAAGCTACTGAGTTTCAGAGAAGTTAGGGCACTTGACAAATTCTCTATTCAAAGTCAATGAGTCAACACAAGTCGGTCTAGAGTCTGTCTTTCCTGCTCAGCAATACGTTTTCCTCTATCAGGTCACAAAACCTGAGCTTGCAGGTACATATAAACATTGATTCCTCAAGCTCTAATAAGTATTTTTAAATCCCTAATTTAAGATTTTTCTCTTTTTCAAGAATTTACTCATGTTCTTTCAGTTTTCTTTTATCCCTTCTCTGTTGAATTTCAGTAAAGCAACTATTTGGCTAAGGCTGTTGTTTCAGCCACCCTAATAATGTACATCTGTATCTTTCTATGCAAACTTTAGAATTTTCAAGTCTCACATTATTCTATCAAAATAGAAAACAGTAATGTTCAAATAGTTGAACCATTTTTGTGCAGATAAATATGTTTAACTCCCCAAACTGAACTGTTAACAGGCAGGCAACAACTTCATGTGAGAGTTCCAAATGTTGGTTTGCGCACTAAGGTACGAAAATATAATTTTGGATTATGAAAGAGGTAGGGATGTTAATGTCAGTGGTACAAAAGTTGTATGAAAGTTGAGCATATGAAAGTCATGGAGTTCCTGCGTATCAGGGTTGTTGATTTTCTTTAATAAAGTAAAACATTTTTACACATGTAGCTTAAGTTTCTTGAATTATCAAGTCTTGGAGACTGACTTGAATAGAAGCTGCCCCAGTTGATTAAACTCCAGACTAAGATTTGCAATGGAATTCCAAAGAACTTTGCCAAGCCCCTTGCATGTTAAGACCATTTTTAAGATGCATTATGTTTTGGTGGGACATTTTGCACCCCTTTGCAGTGTAAGATAAGCCCTGGGATGATTCAGGAGTCAAATGACCTCAGTTCAGTTTCTGTCTTCAGCATCATATAACCTTGGGCAAATACCTGAACATCGATAAAAGGAAGATAATAACAACCTAACTATATTGGGTTGTTGTGAGGTCGCGATGAGGAAAACATGTAAATCACTTGTAGGAGTGAATGCCTGATACATAGCAGGTGCTTCATTAATGTTAGACTAGCACATATTAATTATTGTATTATAGAGGAGACCGACAAGGTACAGATAACTGAAGCACTCATATAGATAGCAATGCAAGCTTACAAATGATGACACAGTACCAATATTGTAGTGGTGAAGGGATAGGACTTTAGGTCACTGAGATCCTTGGAGAAGATTTTAGAAGAGTTAACACTTGATCCAGATTGTAAAAGATAAATAACATTTGAAAAGTATTTTCTCTGCCTTTGAAGATGCTACGAGTGGTAAAGCCTCAGGGAAAAGGAAATCACCAGGGTTAAATAAAAGGCATTGGGGTGAAAACAACACTTCCAGGGACACATCTTTTCACCTAGTTCTTTCATTTCTCAGAGCTTGAAAGTGGAAACAGGTTTGAATGAGTGTGGTTGCTGTAAAGCAGAATTAATAAAAATTAATTTCTCATTGACCCTTCTACCACTTTTCATCTTTTTAGTCCATTTTGATCTTAAATTCTGCCTTGAGGAGTGATCTTGAAGGCAAGATCACTGTTGTAGGTCTTGTTGGAATGCTCCAGACATAACCTCTGGTTTTTGTTTTATGCAGTACCCACAGTCTTTTGGTTGAGACTTGTTCTATGTTGCCTTTGGACACTCATGAAAAAATTATTTTTTTGTGATATTAATATACAGTGGGAAAAAGGGCATAGTATGATTTAGCTATTTTCTTTCACATGCCTTATAAACTTTTTCTGTGTAGTGCAAAATTATTAGTGTGCTAAGCATTCGTGAGTTGCGCTACACCATTCTCCTTTCTCCCATTTATATTTTTTTATTATTTTGTTAGAACCATAAGCTTTCTACATGTGAATATTTCTCTGCAGATTGTATACTCATCCAATATTAGTACGTAGTGCAAAAGAGTGTTTGTTTTTTTTTTTATCACTTACACTAAATTAACTTGAATTATAAGGTCCGTTCTAACGTTCTAATGTTTTCAAAGCACACCTTTCATTACACATACGTGGCTTTACTAACCATACGGAGATGGATAAAAAAGCTATTCGAAGGAACTAGAGATCATTAAGACCATTGCTATAATTGCTTATTGAATCCTAATTACTAATGAAAAATCTTATTTTCTCCCCCTATTTCTTCTTTTTCTTGCATATACGTAAGCTTTCTGGTTCTGTAGTTATTATTTCATTCCAGAGGCAGGGGCATCGTACAATAGCCAGAGGATATTTGCCTCAATTCAGAGTTCTGAAGTAATTGATTTGGGTATGACTACTTACTCGCCAGAACTGAAAGTCATAGAATGACTAGCGTAGTTATCCCTGGTTGCCTGAAAACTATAATACTATACATCAGAAAAATAATAATTTTCGAAATATTTTCATTATGGTGGGACTTGAAGAGACCTGAAGTCCCTCTAGTTCATTCTATGAACTGAGTCTGGTGGATAGAATTTAATCTATTTCAGGTCTTCAGCTTGCATCTATCACTTCATTTTTATTTTTATTTTTAAAAACAAAATGTGAAAATATACTTGTTTATGAGTATTTGTTGCCAATACCATGACTTGTTACTTTACCGTGCAAATCTATTCTACGGTATCACTTTGTAATCGGGCATTTTCCCGCCAAATCACGCGCTTCACTGTGTGGTAGCGTTCGAAACACTTTCCTTTGTGCAGGGGTACATTACAAAACTTGCACTTGTACTGCGTTTCACTGCGTAGTTTATGAGCGGCACACACACGACAATGATGTAAAACATTTTTATTTTATGTTTCCTCATGTCCATTGACAGTCTCTCTGGTGGATCTGATTTTACTCGTTTCCTGCAAAAAATGTGGTATATTTACTCTAAAACAAGTCATCCAGTTATAAATGATAACTGTAGTAGATTTGGTTGCTTGCATATATCTTTTATCTTAACTAATAAAAGCATAATATTAAAATTAATCGTTTCTTCGGGACAGCCTAAGCCACACCCACCAGCCAATCAGAGTGACTGAATGCAAAATAGCCTAGCCAAGATGGCGGAGGCCGCAGCTCCGGTGTGCCGCTGCTGCCTCCGCCATCTTGGGAGCCTCCGTCCTGGGAAGTCATCTGGTGCCCTGGGCTGGCCGATGCCTTCCCAGGCGGAGAAGCCTTCCCAGGGGGCGGGGACGAGCCGGCGGGACCCCGCGGAGGAGGCCAATCGGGGGCCAGCACCTGGCCAGCGCCACCCGATTGGCCTTCCAGGCGGAGAAACCTTCCGGGGGGGTGGGGACAAGCTGGCGGACCCCGCGGCCCCCTCCTGGGAGGCCGATCGGGTGGCCAGCGCCACCCCATGGGCTTCCCAGGCGGAGAAGCCTGGGGAGGTGGGGGGATGGAACTAGCCAGGGGACCCCAAGGCTCCCTCCTGGGAAGCCTATGGGGTGGCCAGTGCCACCCCATTGCTTCCCAGGTGGATGGCCCAGAGGGTCAGTGGGAGCTGTGGGCAGCCTGAAAACTGCCTTTAGCCCCTCACCCAGGCTTGCTACACCCCCTGGGGTGAGGATCTCTACTAGGGAGCTTGACCAGCCTACAATCAGACATTGACCCCTCACCCAGGCTGGCCAGGCACACCAGCAGGTGGACATTCCCAGAGGGGTCCCAAACTATGAGAGGGCACAGGCCGGGCTGAGGAAACAGCCCCCACCCCCACCGCCCCAGTGCACAAATTTTTGTGCACCAGGCCCCTAGTATAATAATATTAGTGCCCTTAAGACTAATAGAAAGCTAAAAATTCACAAATGTGGTAGGGTTTCTTTCTTCCTTATATGCCATATGAGGCCATGAAGGCAGTGGTGACTGTGCTATGACAAAAAACATTAATTTCCCTCTTATCTCGTAGAATTATCATGACTCTGTAGCAAGAGATCATACCATCCCAATATGGTTGTTGGTCATTATTTGAAAACACTTTCACCTCTACATCAGTCGAATGCCTCCTAAGAGGACACAATCTGCCAGATACAAGGTTTGCCAATCTGGTCGCTGCTCTTTAATTTTTTTTTAATATTAGAAAAAAACAAAACACCACATTAGCTGTTAAGGAAGACCCTGTTCTGTGCCATTGATTAATTGGCATTGATAAAGAAGCTACATTGGTATTTCAAGAAAATGGCATAACAGATTGATGTTGACTAGAGCTCTCCAGGAATAAAGCTGAAGAGAACTCAGCACACCATCTGGGAAGACAATGAGAAGTGGCAAATTTCATGCAACGGGGAAGAGGAGAGGGTGGTTTTCAGATGCCACATATCTGAACTGACACTTTGATATGTTCAAGTCCAATCTATCCTGTCAAAATATTTCTTTCTTTCACCGTATTTGGTCTAATGCAATCAGACTGCAGTGTGGAATGCTGCCATATCCTCTTAGGTGAGATTTGTCTTAGAGTAACAAGCCACACAGCCTCCAAATTGTAGTGACACAATGTAAATGATAAAAAGCAAAAAATAAAAAAGTAAAATAATAAAATAAGATCATTCCATACCAACTTCTGTGAAATTTGTAACTTGTTATGCCACCTTTAATAATAATTTTAAAGTTCAGTGTAAAACACTCAATTTGAAAAGTTATACTTTATAACTGAGTGAGAATTTCCTGTTGTTTTAAATTTATGAAACTGATAAATACAAGTTTATTTATTTTACTCTGCTAAAATTAATCTATCTTCTCACTGAAAATTGTCTTGATTGATTTATGGGAAACTACCTCTGAAATGAGATGATAGATAATGCATTGTCATCATCACTGTCATCATTAATATAATTTTTGTGATTCCAAAGTTCCTTTCATAAGGATGAAATAACTATTTATTTAACCAGCACCATTATTATCACTTTGTGATAAGAGCACTTTGCATAAGATCTTTTCTCTTAGCAAATATTTAAGTGTCCAATAGAATATTATTAACAGTAGACTGTATGCTGTACATCATGCAGATCTCTAGGAATTTTTATCTTGTATAACTTAAATGTTGACTAACACTTCCCTTTGTCTTCCTCTCCCTGACAACCACTATTCTACTGTCTACTTCTATGAGTTTGACTCTTTTAGATTCCTCATTTAAGTAATATTATGTAGTATTTGCCCTTCTGTGTGTAGCTTATTTCACTTAGGAAATTGACCTCTGGTTTTAACCATTTTGTTTCAAATGCCAAGATTCTATGATTTTCTAAGGCTGAAAAATATTCCATGTTACGTACTTACCACATTTTCTTTAGCCATTTAGCTATTAGCGGCCACCTAGGTTGCTTCCGTGTCTTGCCTCCCGTGAATAAGACTGCAACAACCATGTGAGTGCTGCTGTCCCTCTGTGACCTGATTTCAGTTCCTTTGGATATAGACCTAGAAGTGGAATTCCTACTCCTATGGTAGTTCTATGTTTAATCTATTGAGGAACCTTCATACAGTTTCCCATAGTGACTGTACCAATTAACATCCTCACCTAATGTGTCCAGGGGTTCCCTTTTCTCCACATCCTTGTGAAGAATCTTTGTTCTGAGTGGGGAGGGGACGCTTGGAGGGCTGGATGATAAAGGTGAGGGATGAAGCCAAAATAAAAAACACAAACATATACACACAGCCAACAGTGTGATGATTATCAGAGGGAAAGGGGTTAAAACAGGGTAAAGGAAACTTGACTTTGGGTTATAAACACACAACACAATATACAAATGAGTTATAAAATTGTGCACTTAAAGCCTATATAATTAATTAACCAATGTCACCCCAATCAATTCAATAAAAAATATCCTTGTTACCTTTTGTTATTTTGATAATAGCCATCCTAGCAGGTGTGAGATGATATTGCATTTTGGTTTTGGTTTGCATTTTCCTGATATTAATAATATTAGTGATATTTTCTTGTATACATGTTCATTTCTTTGTCTCCTTTGTAGAAACACCTGTTTGGTTATTTTGCTCATTTTTAAATTGGACTATTTGGTTTTGTTGCTGTTGTTGTCAAGTTGTATGAGTTCCTTTTATATTTCAGAGAGTAATTTCTTATCAGACATATGGCTTATGGATATTTCCTCAGTCTCTTTTGCTGTGCAGAAGCTTTTTAGTCTGATGTAGTCCCACTTGTTGATTTTTGCTTTTGGTGTCTATGCTTTTGGTGTCATGTGCAATACATTATAGCCAAGGCCAATATCAAGAAGCATGCTTTTTTCCTAGGAGTCTTATGGTTTTTGATCTTACATTCTTGATGTGTTCTGACCTCTGGACATTGTGTCTTTAAAACTGGAGTTTTTTTCTAAATATATTTTATTGATTTTTTACAGAGAGGAAGGGAGAGGGATAGAGAGCCAGAAACATCAGTGAGAGGGAAGCATCGATCAGCTGCCTCTTGCACACCTCCTACTGGGGATGTGCCCGCAACCAAGGAACATGCCCTTGACTGGAATCAAACCAGGGACCTTTCAGTCCGCAGGCTGATGCTTTATCCACTGAGCCAAAACAGTTAGAGTAAAACTGGAGTTTTTTTTGTTTTTGTTTTTTTTTTTAAAGATCTGGGATGTTGTAGGCACCTGATATGAAGTCATAAGAAGAGTACGTTTTAAAAAGTGAAATATTTAGTTTGAGAGAGAAAATTCAAGGAGAAGAAACTATCTTCAAAAATACAAAGGCTGGCCCTGCCGGGTTGCTAAATGGTTAGAGGGTTGGCCCTCAGACTTAAGGGTTTGATTTCCAGTCAAGGGCACATACCTCTGTTGCTGATTTACACCCCATCTCTTTCACATTGATGTTTCTCTCTCACTCTTTCTTCCCCCTCCTCCCCACTTTCTTTCACTCTCTCTGAAAAATCAATGGGGAAAAAATATCCTTGGGTAAGGATTAAATTTTAAAAAAGAGTATAGAAGCTCGAAAGAGTAATTAATTCACACTGAAGTAAGTAAAAAAGAGGTTATATAGCCCTGCCAGTGTGCTTCAGTGGTTGAGCATAAACCTATGAACCAGGAGGTCACGGTTCAATTTCCTATCAGGGAACATGCCCGGGTTTCCCACTCAATCCCCAGTGTGGGATGTGTAGGAGGCAGCTGATCAATGATTCTCTCTCATCATTGATGTTTCTATCTCTCTCTCCCTCTCCTTCCACTTTGAAATCAATAAAAATATATTAAATATATATAAAGGCTATCACATGCAGGAGGGAAGGGAAAATTCTGTAAAAATTTAAGAGGTGGTAATGGTGGAAGTTGCAGTGAAAAGGGTATTTTCTAGTAATAGGGAGGATTCAATATTAATTACAGCTGACAAAATAAAATGGCCTCTCTTGAGAAGTGGTAAATTTCTCATCATGAAGGTGGTTGTGCAAAGGTGGGCTAACCTCTTGTTAGGCTGTTTGTAGGGAGATAGATGACCCCTCTTGGCAATCCTAGAATCAGTGTTGTGTTTTTTTCTTTTCCTAAAAATGTTATATCAATCTGTGTATTTGTCATTAACAGTGACAAATATAGATAAATGTTTATATTTTCTTCAAATATATTGTTACTCTTTGATAGCATTATGAAATCTCTAGTTTTTTTGTCCCCTACTTGATTGCTTTCATTTTATTAATTATCTGGAAATAAATTTAATAACTAGTCATTTCCTGAAAGTAAAATTACATTTTTATATATGATTTCAAGAAAGCATTCAAATTTCTATGCCAGTTTCCTTAATGAGTAACCCACAGTTTAAAGAAAACATGTATGTCTTGTTCTTATTTATTCTTACCCCATGTCCATGAGAGATCAAATAAGACGTTCAAGATTTCATAATAAGCACTTCAGAAAGAGGAAGGTATCCTTCCATCACTACAAAGCCAACAAGATGGACACTGTAATCTAAACTTTGGATTTTACAAACTGTAGGTAGGTGATTTTTCTGCTTTTCCATTTCACTTCTTTGTGTCTTACTTTTCTCATGAATGTGCAACAATATTTTCCATTTAAATTGATTTCCCTCCTCTGAAAAGCTTCTAATCCAATCCCTGTAGTATCTGAGTTCTGGCAAACACAAAATTTTTCTCTTTCACTTGTGTTCTTGTAGTTATCTATTAGTAAAAGTTTTCATTTTCATACCTCTTGATGTTTGAATTGTGTTTCAAATGGAGGAAAAAACCCAGGTTATGAATAAAAGCCAGCCTCCTCAGCAAGGAAATACTTCAAAAGGGGTGTAACTAGCCACTTCGCCTGATAATAACAAGTAGCAGAGGGACAGGACAGGCATCTATAACATCTGGCTACATTAGGTGATGATGAAAATTACCTTCGGAAATAGTTTCAGAACCCCAATGGAGGTTGGAAATAACTATCTTGATAATATTTTGGATGGTGATTTACTTCCCACAGAGCACTCTGATGTAAGCTGTAGCATGTAGCCCTCACATAATCCTGTCAGAAATACACTTGTGTGCTATTCCTATTTACCTGTGAAGAAATTTTAAATCTCAGTGAGGTTAAGTGGTTTAATAAAGACCGTTATGAGAGAGTATCAGAACTGATACAGCACTTTGAAGCCCCTGCCCCGAATTCTGTTTTCTTTCCATTGTTCTTATTCTGAATATTTTGGAGAGTGATTGTATGTAGCACTCCTCTAGCTATAGGAGATTTTAATATTACATTTGGCTTCTTTAAGCTATTGCTTTTCACGTGAGTTATAGGAAGACTAGAAATGGAAACAGAAAACAAAACAAAACAAAACAAAAAAACACCCTGCTGCAAATATAACATTGTTGCTGATAGTTGTATGATTTAACATTAAGATGATTAAATCCTTATTTAAAATTCTCTTAAAAAGGAGATTAAAGAAGGAACTAAATTTGAAATAAATAATGAAGAGAAAATTAAATAGAAAAATGGGCCAACATATTTATGTATTTACTTGTGTTGGTACTAGAGGACTAAAACTATGAGAATAAATAGTATACATACTACTAAATTGTGGCTACTTATTTTTTATCATATGCTTCCATGAAAAGTACTATGTAGAAACTGTAAACAAATGTAAGGGAAATATCCACACTATGGACCACTTCTCTTCTCCAGAATGAACCTTGGCAGGCCATAGTACCCATGTAATTGCCATTTCCTGATGAAAACAGAGGTTTCTTCGAAGGCATTTAACAAGAGCCAACTTTTTAATGCTGTTTCTGGCACTTACCTGTGGTATCCAGGCGCTTTGCCATTTCAATCTGAGATGATGAAAGATGGAAGGAAAAGATGCTCTTTTTAAGCTCCAAGCCTCTCTAGTATAAGCCCATCAGGAGTCTAGGCAAATGGCTCGTAGAAGGCCAGAGTGAAAGACTTCAAAAGCTGTTCTCTGAGACACCCTAAGGTTTTGTCTATCAATGATGACTGATTTGTTTTCTTCATTCTTGCCATGAAATCATTCCTTCAAAACCTGTTTATAATAATGCTCAATTATTTCTGGTTTTCTGAAAAACTATATAAAAAAATTGCAGAAACAGAAAAGTAAAATTAGTTTTGGAAGACCAAATCTCCAAAGAAGGTATCTTGGTAAACTCTGTCCAAGCATCATAGTCTTCCTCTCTCTCTAATCTTTATTTCCTTCTTTACATACCATATTCTTTTAAGGGGATACCATCAAACCAATGACTTGAACCAGGCCTATGGTCATTATTTTCAACTCTTTTTCTTTCACCCCCACATGGAAACAAAGCCTAAATCCCATGAATTTACTATATATATATATATATATATATATATATATATATATATATATATCTAATACAATAAAAGAGTAATATGCAAATTGACTGCTACCCGAGACACCTAAGCCATGCCCACCAGCAAGCCACACCTCCCAGCCAACAAGAGCGGCTGTATGCAAATTAACCCAGCCAAGATGGAGGCCAGCAGCCATGGAGCTAGAGCAAACCAGAGGCTTCTGTTGCAACTGCCTGCCTAGGCTGGCTGAGCCTCTGCTCACGTCCATGCCCACCAGCCAATCAGAGCGGCTGTATGCAAATTAACCCAGCCAAGATGGAGCCTGGCAGGTCGGCTCTGCACTGGGAGCCTCCACGGCTGGCATAGCTGTGCCAGGTGTGTCAGCTCAGTTGGGGGGGGGGTCTGGTCTAGGGCCACCTTGGGGCATCCAGGAGCGCCTGTCCCAGGTCCACTGCCTGGCTCCGCCCCCTGGGGGCCTCTGTGGGGCATGCAGGAGCATTTGGGGCACAGTGCAGAGAATCCAAAGCCAGTCCACTGCCCGGCTCCACCCCGGGTGTGTTTGTTCAGCAGCAGGGCCCCACCGAGGGATCCTGCACCAGCGTCTGCCCCTGGCTTGCCACCCAGCTCTGTGCCAGGTGTGTCCCCTTGGTGGTGGGGGCCCACCAGGTGTGTTTGATTGTGGGCCCTCCGGTGGGAAATGTCCAGGCCTGCACTCACCAGCCCTCCCACCCCCCAGTGCATGAACCCTGAAGGTGCTGTGGGCAACCTAAAAATGGCCCTCAGCCCCTCACTCAGGCTGGCCAGGCATGCCAGCAGGTGGACATCTCCCCCAAGGTGTCCCAGACTGCAAGAGTTCACAGGCTGGGCTGAGGGACCCCCACCCCCCGAGTGCACAAATTTTTGTGCACTGGGCCCCTAGTATATATATATGGCTTCTCCTCTCCTCTCTATTCCAGAACCACCAATTTCTTAGATCCTCATTATTTATCACCTGGATAACTGTAACAACCCTACGATATACCTTCTTGCTCTTAATTTTAACTCCTTCTAAAACAGAGAGAGCTCTCTAAAATGAACTTAACTGTGATAGTTCCCTGGTACAGTATTCTCATGACCTCTTTTGCCTTAATTGTAAAATCCAGATACTGAGCTTGATTTACTGGCCCTGGCTACCTCTTTGTTCTTGGTTCATGTGACACCTAAACCCCATTTTCTACAGCGTTCCATGGAACAGGCCATGGTTTCATTTAAGCGTATGTTTTTGCATATGTGGTTCCTTGTACTGGGGCAGCTTGCTCAACGCTAGCACACTATCTCCAACTTTTCTCAACTCTACATTTAATCCACCCCAGACTCCACCAATGCATTTTTTTTTAAATTTGAAGATATTCCTGAGCCACTCTTACACTTTTTTCTGGGTTAGTTGCTCTGATATGTTTACATAGAACTATTTTCTTTCTGCTCTCCTAATTTTACTACCCTGTGTTATTATTAGCTATTTTTCTTTCATATATTTTCTGCGTAGACTATGTTTTTGTCCTGTAATTGCAACACTGTGCATTATTCATTTTTGTTTTTTGTACTTGTAATCCCCCCTTTCTCTTTGTTTCTCATTCTTACTCTCTCCCTCTGCACCTCTCCACCTTTCCATGAATTCATACTAGTATTTTCACTTCTAAAATATTCACAGATCTCATTATATTATTTCTTCCTTGAGCATTTGTTCAATTCTAGAGAGCCTAAGTCTTTTAAGATAAGCATTACAAACTTGCCAGCATACCTCACATGTACATAAATTTTCACCAAGTTGATACGATTAGTTGGCATTTATTGTCTAGATTCTAAACTTTACATAAAAATGAGCTCTTTGAAAGGTTTAGTACATGTGGCAATTTGCTATTGCACATATCACCATCTGGTTGGTTGTCTGAATTTTTATTTATTTTCCCAGGTGTCAGACTCTTATCCCCCAGTCACTTGCCATTGTACTGTAGCATCAAGGGGAGGGTATAGAGGTCTTTGCTTTTACTTGTCTACCATCTCACATACGATAGGCTCTGAAGAGAGAAGATTCTGTTCTCTGCTTCTTCCTTCCTTCAGAATTATATTTCTAACCATCAATATGAGTACAATAGCCCCATAAAAATGTTCTTGCTGAATGGATATGTGAATTAAAGTATCCAATGAAGATCTTGAAGGCTCATTTAGTCTCCTGGAAATATATGCTTTTAATGAGAAATTATTTCCCCTTCTCTATTATTCTGTACTCTAACACATATCATAAGTAAATGTGTAAGTACAAGAGCGTTTCTGAGGAGGCCTCACCACTGGATGATGCTCAGAGCCTCTGAATATAGTTTGTGTTTGAAATCTTCCAGAGATATTGATACACCGCTTTTGTTGTCTTATTCCAAAATTGCACATCAATAGTTTTTAGATGATTGTCTGTGCTTCTTGCTTTTTAAGTAAATGGGATTATTTACCAAGGCTGATTATTTTAAAATTCTCATGGTGTTTTCTGATTTTATAACGAGAAACCATCAGAAGGGGCCTCACAAAATCAAAGAGGTGGGCGTGAAAGGGAATGTTTTCTATTGTTTGACAGAATCTTAAAGCAAATTAGGGATATCGGTTTCTCTCTTGTGTAATCTTTTCATTTGTGTAACATGATCTGAACATGGTGACGTGCCCTTTAAGCTTAGTTTGATTGGCAGAAAGCCACAAATTTGCCCAGTCTCTGACAGTGAGATGCCAAAGCACACTGCTTCATCACTAGAAATCTCATTATTATTTATGCTATGTGAATGTTCATTGATTTTCATTCAGACCAAGTTCCCATAAGACTTTTTTTTCTTGTTGTTGTTGTTGTTTGTCTTTTGTAGGTGGTTTTTTTTTTTAATACTGAACAGTAATGCGTTGGATTTTACTTAAATTCTTCCTCTAAAACCATGGGCTTTCATCATATAAGAATCCAAGTTGCTATAAAGCTATTTGTTGTTGTTTTTTACAACTAAAGGTAAGGAAAGAACACCATTCAAAGACTTAATTACTTATAATGTGTTTCTTTAATTTATAGTGCTCTGCCACCTCTGAATGCTCAATAAAATGGTCATTGATTATGACTAAGATAAAGCTGCTATTTGAAAGAATTGATTCTCAGTATATAAAACAACTATTCAAATTAATCACTGTCTATGAGCTGAGAGAAATACTGAGATGAATATATATTTAGCAAAGCTTCATTCAGGGGAGATTAACCTCACATGTACAGAAGGGATCATCATATACTCTTTTCTCAACAACAGAAAAAAAAAGTAGGAATCACTATGTTTTAAAGTCCTGAATCAGCTTTCCATTTACTTTTTTTTTTAAATGTGTTTTGTTGCTTTTTAAAAAGATTAAGAGAGAGGGATAGAGAGTTAGAATCATCGATGAGAGAGAAACATCAATCAGCTGCCTCCTGCACACTCCCTACTGGGGATGTGCCTGCAACCAAGGTATATGCCCTTGACTGGAATCGAACCTGTGACCCTTGAGTCTGCAGGCTGATGCTCTATCCATTGAGCCAAACCAGTCAGGGCAATTTACTTAGATTGCTTCTTCTACAGCTTCGTCAGAGTTCATATTGCTGCCAGTAATCTCCATTTTTCTATGTGGACATATTTTCTCAGAAGCTATTTCCAGGTCCCATGTGGGAGTCTATTTCCCTCATATGAATGGAGATTCCAGAATGACTTGAAGGAGGTAAGTTAGGCTCCTGTTATTGCTGCATGTGTCTCAATCCTGATAGGAATTCCAACCTCCTGGACCTCACAAGCTGGCCTTTTTTTCAAGAAAACTTTTTTTTTTGGTGTTTCATTCATTGTTTTAAGTATGACAGTACTCTGGTAACACCTGTGACCTAAAGTAGACAATAAAAGTAGCTTTATGTTCTGCAGGACATAGACTAATGGGGTACATTGCTGAAGGAGGTTGGATAGACTGATATAAAGCAATAGTGTGAAGTTGTAGCATGTCATTCAGCAAATATGGTTATCAGTGATTATATTTCACATTGACTTGAGATAGGTTAAATTTATTAAATTTTCCTAAAACCGTATAGTATTGTTTATTGAAGAAGAAGACTCCTATGACTCAGATAAAGCACTAAGACTTTGATTTCTATTGCTATGTAAAAATTATCACCCATTTAATTGCTCAAAACAACGTACATTTAATTATGTCAATTCCATGGGGTAGAAATACATGCACAGCATGGCTGGGCTTCTTGCTCAGAGCCTTAAAAGGCTGAAGTCAACATGCTATTCAGTGCTGATTTCTCATGTGAAGATTGAGGTCCTCTTCCAAGAGCATTAAGGTTGTTGGAAGAGCTTAGCGTTTTGTAGCTCAGGACTAGGGCTGTTGTTTTCTTATGGCCTAAAGTTCCTCTCAGACCCTCCAGGCCACCCTCAGGTCCTAACCATATGACTTCCTCCACACTCAGCTTGCAGTAGGACCCTTTGCTTTGTTCCAGGCCACAAAAAGAACACTTTCCCTGTGCTGAATCGCTCTGACTTTTAGAGTGCTCACCTAATTAGGTCAGGCCCACCCATGATAATCTCCCTTTTTGTGAACTCAAAGTCAACTGACTGATGTTAATTACAAAAGCAAAATTTCTTTACAATCAGCAAAAAAAATATCAACACAATTATGATAGTGAAATTATATCATATTCATTTGACTCATGAACATTTAAAGTTATGCCATGGGGCAGGATTCTTGAGGACCATCTTAGAATTCTGCCTACCAAAAAGAACATGTGACTTTGGGAATAGTTTGAAGCCATAAAGAAAGAAATAGGAGGGAGGGAGAGAGAGGAATAGAGAAAGAAAAGTATCCTAGAGGAAAAAAAATGTAAAATTTTCATTATTATAAAATGCAGATGGATTGATTCAGACTTTTTTTATGAGACTATACATTAAATATGTTGTTTTATGTAAGTCCTAACCATTTATATAGGATTGAAGCTTGTTATATCATGTGACAAAATACCACAGTGACTTTGCTTTGCCTGTTCCATATTTTAGCAGATCTTGCATTGTGATGATAGATGGAGTCTTTTCAGATTATAGCCCAATGATCTATTTCAAGCTCATGTAAATGTTAGCAATGAGAAATTACCTCTCCAAATTCTAGGCAGCTGTTATTTTTTAAAATTTATCATATACTTAGTTTTGTATTCTCAGAGAATTAACACATTCTTAACTAATAAAAACATTTTCATTAAATTTATAACTTGATACTAGTAATAGTTTACTATAATATTAACTAATAATGAAGCTATTATAATTTTTCAATATAAAAGCTGTGAAAATTGTTTGAAGATAAAAGTTTTTACACAGTAAAAATGTCTTAAAAATTCTATGACAAAAAAGGACTACAAAAGTTTTCACATGATTTCTAAAAAAGGCCTGAACTATGAATGGATTGGCATATAATAAATTTAGAATTTAATATAGTAAGAATGCCTTAGAAAAGTGTGAATTTTGACAGAGATTGATTAGTGTGGTAGTTAGAATTATTTCAACATTACGAAGAACACGGGGATGGTAACATATTTTCTTAAAATTAAAATGCAAACTCTGAACACATTTTCCAATATTAAGACTTGTTTTCTTTCAGGAAACTTTCAGCTGCAGCATTTTGCTACCCCATTTATTTTTATTTTTATTTTTTTGCAATCATATCCTAATTCCCATTAAAATGGTGTGACTCTAAATGCATTCCTTCTTCATCACTTACTTTTTGCATTTTTACTCTGCGTGTTGCTTCTGCCTGCCATGGTGCTTGGTTCTTCCACTTAGTAAGGGAGTTAATTGTTTACTTAGAGCTATGGTCAAAATATTGGCATGTCAGAGATACTTCAGAGTTCTCGCTGTTTTGTTGTTCTTTTTTGTGTGTGTGTGTGTGTATTTTAATTTGTGAAGGGTAAATGGATAAGCAGAATAGTAATATACATATGTCCCTTTCTTTCCTATTTTTTCTTAGCTGGAACACAAGTTAACTGGGTTTCATTTTTATTTATACTGGAAAACGTGATTTCATTATCTCAACCTCCCATCTGAAACAAATATAGTATAGCTCTGTTGATTACCCCCCAAGTTATTTCTAAGTGTCAAGTTCATGAGATTCATGAAAATCTATTTGCTAACTGCAGAATAGCATACATGAAGTCATAGACATAGAGTTTGCATGACTTGTGACCTTTATTTTCAATTTCATACATCTTTGAACAATGAAGTTCATGTAGATTGAGAATAAGAAAAGGATTGAATATGATTCTTGAACTGACTTTTTATATTTGCTGTAAATATGTGGTTAAATAGCAAAAAAATATAGCATTAATGCACATAATTTTAGAGAATAAAATTGATTCTACTAAATATGTTTGATAATAATATCAAATAATATTGATGTGCATATAAATAAATATTTTATAGGATTTTTAATACTTATAGATGAATTTAAAACAGAAAATTTGACTATTTCCTATAGGTGTTTTAGGTTACTACTAGCCTAATATCTGTTATGTTGGCTGGAAAGCAATTAACAGAAAAAGTTGATTGACAGTGTTCAGGATTCATTTTCCTGGCTTCAATTTGAGTAAGTTCAAACACTAATGATTCAATGGAAGTATTAAAAGTGTGATATTGTTTCATTGGATACTAAAAGCTTGGACATGAAATAATAGTGATTTACCTATGCAATAGTACTTTAAAAATAATTTTTTAAGAAGAGACTAAATCACAAAAAATTAAAGTACTGAGTTACTTTAAAGACAAAAACTAGAAAAAATCAACATTGAGACAAATTTGAAGTGGTTATGGCACTTAAAATCTTGATTTCTTACTTATATACTGGACCATTTCCTCAGTTTGTTGAGGATCTGATCATTGGTAAATTTTAACCAAAGATACCCTTGTTAGAAAATGAATGCCTTGCATATCAATTGAAGTTATATGTTCATTTACTGCTTAATAATTGCCTGAATCTCATAAGCATATGCTCTTTTGAATTGATATCAGCAGCTCACATCCAAATTGCTGCCACTGATGCCATTAACTTAAAGAAGTTTCCTTTTTTTATACCCAATTGTATATATATTTACAGACTGCAGGCTGCCACTCAGATATGGCTTCTGTGTTCAGATACATGTTTCAATCATAGCATGCAATATAATGGTGACTTCCTTTATTAACAAGCAGGGAGATAATGTTGAAGTCCACTACAAACTGGGTTATAGAAAAGAGAAAATTCTTGAATTGAATCATTAATACTTTTCAAGACAAATATATGAAAAACTATCAAATTCTTTCTTAGAAACCAGAGACACATAATTGTCAGAAATAAGCATGATCTGTGTCCTCAGCTTACATCGCAGTGATGGTGTCCTGAAATGTTAATTGATCAGTCATACCAATAATCTATACTAATAAAAGGGTAATATGCTAATTCGACCTGGAGACCTTCCAGGAGATCTTCCAGACACCTTTCCGGACAAAGCCATGGTGGTGGGGCCAAAGCAGAGGCAGTTAGAGGAGATCCGGCTGGCACTGGGGGACAATTGGGGGTGAGCAGGCCGGCAGGAGGAGCTGGTGAAGGTGAGCAGGCCGGCGGAGGGGAGGTTGGGGGCAATCATGCTGGCGGAGAGGGCAGTTAGAGGTGAGCAGGCTGGCAGGGGGCATTTAGGGTAATCAGGTTGTCATGCAGAGTGGTTAGGGGCAATCAGGCAGGCAGGCAGGTGAGTGGTTAGGAGCCAGCAGCAGTCCTGGATTGCAAGAGGGATATCTGACTGCTGTTTTAGGCCCAATCCCAGGGATCCAGCCTAAACTGACAGTCAGACATCCTCCGAGGGGTCCCAGATTGGAGGGGGTGCAAGCCGGGCTGAGGACACCCCCTATCCCATGCACAATTTTCATGCACCAGGCCACTAGTAATAGGATAAGTATAGAAGTACATACAATATATATTTGGGGGATAAAGCAAGTCAGAAAACATCCCTCCAAATATATTATTTTTCTAAAAAGTGAAGACTACAAAATCATTAATTGGATTAGATTGGGAGGAAAGGACTTTCTAGCCAGAGAGAAAAGTACATACAAAGACCTTTTGGCATAATGTGCTGATCATTATCAACATGGTCTTTGTTGGCATCTCAAACAAGATGAGAACTGGAGATACACTAGGTAATTCAGAAGGCACTTAGTGTGTATTATTCCAGAATCAGGAGGTCCTAGGGAACAGTATACCCTATTTATTTTCCTCTGCTATCATTCCTCTCAATAGACTCTTATGTTGGGAAACAAAGCCGAATTTCTGGTTTTATAACTAGGGCAATGCAATGCTGAGTATTCAGAACAGAGAGTAAAAACTTTGTGTGTGTGTGTTTATATCTACTTCGTGGTGTATTTGTGTGTCAGATTTAATTTAGGTCTCCCAGTCTCCTGTGACATTGAAGAATTTATAGCAAATATGAAATATAGTAAGTGAAAGAGACTCAGTGAATACATATATTTATATACTCAAAAATATTGATCCATTTATAGAAGAAGAAAGATTTTACTGCAATCCTCATTGCCTGAGGACTTCACATTGTGATAACAAAATTCTGTTGTGATAAGCAAGTTTCTTGATCTTGAAATGCTGCAAAAGTGATTTATTATCCAAAATTAAAACTATTTTTTTTTATCCCAAAGGTACTGCAGTGGTTGAAATAGGTTTTCACCATAGAAGGTTCCTTCACCTCTGGCAATACTGATGAAAAATCCTTTTTTTTTTTCTTTCTCAAATTGATAAAAAATGTTTCATTTCTGAAATAAAGATTCTTTAAAAATGAAAGCCCATTTAGGAAGTTATGAAACTGTTATTTTATATTAAAAGACTGTTTTCATTGACAAACTGGAGGGTTTGTGCAGGCTTCTATTTTGGTTCTAAGAGTGTTTCATATTAGGAGTTTGGTTGCACTCACAATTTATATCACTGTTTATAAGGGTTAGGAGTAAACCATGCATAATTTCAGGGGTGGATGGTCAGGACATGGGTGATGTAGATGTGTATTGGCTTTTTTTCGATCTGGGGAGGCTCAGGAAGCAGTGGAGGGATACTGCAAATGGAGCTAGTGTGAATAATGCGTGTCTATTTTTATTCTTTCCCTCAGAGATAGCTATTCTGAATTTAACCAATACAAGTGAAAGAAAATTATCAAAGTGGACTATTTGGAATCGCAATATATCTTCTCAGTCTCAAGTTGAGGGAATTGCTTAAATATTCTTGTTTTTCGTTGAGGAATCTCTATTGAAATATTTTGAGTAATATTATAATTTGGGAACTTTCTACATGCTTGTTGAACAGTTGTAAAGTATTATCTGAGAATTCCAGTATAAAGGTAGAATAATACCTCCTTATTGATTACTGTGAAAACAACTTTATGAAAACACTACTTTACCACTTACTTTATATGTCTATATTTTATAGAAACATAATGGTTAGAGGAAACATTAAGAAATGGGCTTAGCTCATCATTTACTGGCTAAAGTCATAATTTATTTAAATCTCTTTTTTTTTTTTTTTTTTTTTTAGTTTCTAAATTTATGGGTTGGACCATAATTTTAAAATCTGCCACTTCATGATGTTGTGATTATACCATCTCTCTTCTTTTCTTAAAACCAGAAAATAATACAATTACATATAGTTTTCAGTATCACAAAAAGAAATGGATTCTAGGGGAATCACTCCCTGTGTTCCACGGGGCAGGGGTTGGAGGGAGAGAGAGAGAGAGAGAGAGAGAGAGAGAGAGAGAGAGAGAGAGAGAGAGAGAGAGAGAGAGTTTTAAATAAGTACATTTGAGTGGTTAATGAAGCGCCATACACTGCAAAATGAATATTCTAGGACATATGATGAGAATTTAAAAAATACGTTGGGCTTTAAAAAATAGTGACCATGATTATATTTGGAGTTTTGATTATCTCATTCTATATAATAAGTGTAATTGAGCATTTTTGTGGATCTCCCATCTTTTCCAACCACAGGAACCTATATTTCCAGGGTGAATACCGTAATGCTACTGCATGCAAGCAAGAGACATCAGCTTACTATGAAAGAAGCAGTCAACCTTGAACAAGATATAAGTACTGTAGACTCCCTTGCCAGTGTGCAATTCCTAATTTAACCAAAATGAAATGGCAATATCTGGATTAATTATGCCCATTCTTGAAAACAATTAGCTGGTTGACTAGCTCTAGGTTCAGATGTTATTAATTCTGGATGTTCCCTCATAGGGTTAAGTCTCATGAGAACATGGCCTGACTCTGACCTCTATTTTCTTATTGTCTTACCATCTCAGGATTCTTATAAATGAACAAACAAACAAATAGGTGAAACAAAAGGATGATTGCAATAGCCATAATAATAATGTTTTAGTCTTTGAAGAATAGGGTTAAGGTTTTGAAAAAAATCTTTTTTTTCTAGCTGATATATTATGGGAGGATTCAGTTGCCTATCATTTTTTGAGTAAGTCTTCCTTAGAAAGATGTAATTTGTACAACAAATGTTATTAAATAAAGCCACACAGGACTGAAATTCTTTTTTAAAAATTTTTGTTTTATTGCTTAAAATATTCCAGAGAGTAGTACATATGTCTCCTTCCCCCCCCCCCCGACCTTCCCCCAGCCTCCCCTACACCCCAGTGTCTTGTGTCCATTGGTTATGCTTATATTCTTGCATATAAGTCCTTTGGTTGATCTCTTACCCTCCCTCCAAAACCCTGCCTGACCTTCTTGCTGTAGTTTGACAGTCTGTCTGATGCTGCTCTGCCTCTGTATCTATTTTTGTTCATCAGTTTATAATGGTCTTTATTATTCATAAATAAGTGAGATCATGTGGTATTTTTCTTTCATTGACTGGCTTATTTCACTTAGCATAATGCTCGCCAGTTCCATGCATGCTGTTGCAAATGGCAGAAATTCCTTCTTTTTTATAGCAGTATAGTATTCCATTGTGTAGGTGTACCACAGTGTGGAGTCTCCTCAAAAAGTTAAAAGTGGAACTCTCATTCGACCTAGTGATCCCACTTCTAGGAATATATCCCAAGAAACCAGAAACACCAATCATAAAGAATTTATGGGTCCCTATGTTCATAGCAGCACAATTTACCATAGCTAAGATTTGGAAAGAGCCTAACTGCTGTTCATCCAACAGATGAATGGATTAGGACTTAAATTCTTACCAACTTAAACTCAAAATAAGTCCTGTAATTATGTGCAATCTAACAAAAATTGTATGCCAATATTTCTAAACCAGTTCTCATCAGCAAAACAGCTCTATCATTTCTCTAATGTTCATTTTGAAGATTGTTATGTTACACTAGAGGCCCAATGCATGAAATTTGTGCAAGTGGCTTGACCCTTGCAGCCGCGGTGGCTTGCCTCGGCACTTGCAGTCCTGGCCTCATCCAGAAGGTCATCCAGTCTAATTAGCATATTATGCTTTTATTATTATAGATGATGTCATAGAGCCACGCTGATGGTATTAGGCATTCAGTATATATATATATATAGTGTTTTTAGCTCATTTACAAATAAGTAATAATCTTGACTGCCCATTGCCTCAAAAAATTCTGTCTTAAGTTATAAATGCTGTAGGTAAAACCTGCACTTTATTGATCATGTGTTATGTTCTAGAACCTAGGAGTTTTACACAAATTATTTCATTCAACCTTCACAAAAATTCTAGTGGTCTCATTTTTAGATGAAGTATGTGAAGCATAAGTACAAGGAAAGAATCTAGGCTCTGCAGCATGGCTAGTGACTTAAACTGAATTTAAAACAGTTCTTTACGATTCTGCAACCTCTGTTTGAATGGCTCTGTTAAACTACCTCCAAATGTATTAGATGTGTTTTCATGGCAGCCTGGCTGTCACTGGGAGAAATGGGGTAGTTTCCTTCTTTTTTCATTGGGAACTTATGTTCGAGTATCTATCATCTGCTTAACTTGTCCTGGCCACCCCCTATCTACATGCGTTACTATACTGACTCATGATTCCATGTCTGCTTTGCTTAGATTGTCTGCCCTTTTATTTGAGGAGGGAATTATCTATCTTATATTTTATCCTATGTTCTTAATATAGAAGGCCTTACTAAATATTTGTTGAATGAATAAACACATTTTAAGTGAATTTCAAAAGTTAGATAGCATTTGAACTTGCAAAGACGTCGAGATGTTTTGACAAGAGGTGATGGAGAGATATTGGAGATGTATAATGGATTTTTGCTCTGGTTAACCTCATAGAGGGCTATTTTATTCCAGATAAATTAATAAGTATATATCTGATCTTTTTAAAACGGATGTATAATGGAGCATGTATCCATTGCCTTTCTGTCAAAATCAAGAGCAGTCAAAATATATTTATCATCCAAGCTAATAATACAATTATACTTAAATTTTCTTCAAACCATTGATTGCTAATTGTCTGATGCTACCTTTCTTTTTAGCGTGTGATTATTATATGATGTTTAAAAATAAAGCAAATTCATTTGTTAATACTTTGCTTTAAAAATAAAATGGATGTAAGTTTATAATAGTGTTAACTTTTGTTTTCATGCATTGTTTAGTTTTCTTGTGTAAAAAACTAAAGGCCAGGAAATATTGATTGAGCTGGGAATTTTATAAATGCCGTGGACTATATTTGACTGAACCTAGGGAATCATGAATTATATGTAATGTGTTATGTTGCAGTGGTGGAAAAAGAGAATTACTATTATAGACACAGTTTTACAGGAAGAATACCAGTAAATAGAAGCTTAACATCTTTACTTGAGTTCATTTACAACCTAGCATTTTTTACTTTTTCACTTAATTCTGTATAAAGAAACTAATTCTCCTGATAGGATAGACCCTTCATAGAGTCATTGATCCATAATGTTTAAAACAAGTTACATTATTTAATTTTAAGTCTAGTTTAGTGAACAAAATCAGAAAACCACCCACTTTTCATGTAGGATTTTAATCTCATGTTAAAAAAAAAAGTAGCAACCTAAAGAAAATGATCACATAATTTAGCAAAAATAATTAAAATGCTCTCATAGAAAGTATAAACTAAGTCATTTAAACAGTTTATTTCTATTTGATAAATACTGAATTTTTTACATTTTACTCCCCTCACCACCACCCACACACACAGATATACACAAATTGGAGGCAATTATATCCTAGTAAATTTACACTCATGGAATTATTGAATCCTATCATGATAAGGATGAATTGAATAATTCACATCAAGAAAAGGGGAGGAAAATATATTATACATAAAAATTATCACAAAATAATATTCTCATTGCTCTATCTCTTCAAGATCCTTATATGATAGACGTATAACAGTCTTCCACAAATGAAGTGGAAACTTAGAACACAAGAATTGTGCCCATAACACCAGAGGAAATCTTTTTTTATTAACTGAGTTGAACTTTAAAATTATGTTATGACCAAAAATCAATAAAGAGAAACTGATTTAAGTTCATCCAAGTGTGAAGGGGTTTATTACTAGTGCTACATCACTCTAATGATGTTCTCTTAAAAATTTGTTTTTGTGATATATTGCATCTATTATTGCTAAAAGGATAAAACTGCAAAGCAACCTTGGACATTAATAAATCAACTTAAGAAAGTGGGCATATAGCCAAAGGAAAAGTAAAAACTCACTCTAGAGGTTTTAAATATTGGGTAATTTTAATGTATGCAAACTACCCATATTAAATTGCTAATGAAGGTTTGCTTCACCGGATTTTTTTTTTTTTTTTTTAACTAACAAAGTATTGTCCTTGTTGGTGACTTAACAGCATGAAGATAAATAATATTATGAGGCTTGATTTTTCCTTTTAACCTTCAAAGTAAAAAACTCTTATACAAACATAAAAGCTTATGTTTCCTCAATCGAAAGTTGGAAATCATTATTTCTCATGCTCTTATTTCTATTCCATAATATTTAGGATAGATCAGACTTATGTTTAAAATGTTAAGGAATCATAACTCACTTTACACAATACATTCTCTAGAATGTGCACTGTGGACAGATGACAGTGAGTTTATATGATGACAAATGTCAATATTACCACTTGAAAAAATTCCCTTGGGTTTTTGTCCCTTATCACTTATCATTATTTTTTTAAATGATAAAATTTAAAAAATTGCTCAAATCCTAAGTGTACATCTCTATGAATTTTTCGCAATGAGGCACTCTCTGAAGGCTCTTCTCTTGCTCATCCCCAATCACTATTCCTCATTTCCCCAAAAGCAACCAATACCTGACGTTCACACCAAAGGTTAACTTTGCCTGTTTTGAACTTCATACAAATGGAATCATAAAATAGGTGTGCCTTTGTTTCTGGTTTTATTCACTCCACAGTATGTTTATGAGATTTAGTATCATTATTTCAATATTTCCTTTCTGTGTAGCATACTTTGTGTGAATACACCCTAATTTATAAATTCTACTGTGGCTGACGTTGGGGTGGTTACTGTTTGGCAGCTGTTACTCCTTGTACATGCCTTTCAGTGTGCATAGTAGCATCTCTGAAGGCATCGTACATCAGAGCAAAATTATTGAGTTGTGGCTACTCATATGAACATTTTGCTACAACGTTTTTCAAATTTGGTGTACATATTTACACTTCTACTGGAAGTATGTGGAATCTTCAGTTGCTTCTGTTTACTTTTTGACCAACCCTTGATATCATCATTTTTAATTTATTTTTTGTTGGGGGATATGTTTATTTAATGTTCACCATTCTTGTAGAAGTATAGTGGTAGCTTCTTATGGCTTTAAAATATATATTTTCAATTATTACTGAAATTGAGAACTCTATGTATTTATTGGCTACTTTATATATATTTTAGTAAAGCATATCAAATATATGTATCTATCCATATTGAAATGAAATAGGATTTGTAAAAGGAGAAATAAGCCAGGTGCATAAAAGGAATAGGAAACCTCATTCAAAACAGTGAATTTGGTAAATTTATTATTTAGAAATATGTTACCAATGGCTACTCAATTTTAAGATGGGCTGCACATGTGGATTAAGTTTCCTAGTATGAAGAAAAAAGGAGAGAAGTAAAATAAATTATTAATTTCATGACTTTTCCTGGTACCAAGTCCTATGAAAGATTTATTCCATGCATTTTCATATAGGTGATACTAAGCAACATTCTCAACCATATTCTTCAAAAAAAATAGCAAGTTTATTTAACTAATTTTCTTAGTATTCTTTAATGCAAGCTGAGATATGAGAAAGTGGACTTTTAGAAATATAAATATGTTACTCCTTAATATGATCTTAGTGTGCATCTCAGTTAGCAATCCTACCTAATAAAGAGGAAATATGAAAGTTGCCCGTCAGCCGTTAACTAGATGGCTGCGCCCACAGCAGAGGCAGGGATCCTGTAACACAGATGGCTGTACCTTCAGTGGAGGCAGAGTTCCCGTAATGAGCCTTAATGAGCAATCAGCAGGGACCTGAGGCTGTGTGGTGCTGGGCCAGGGCAGGGGACCTGAGGCCTCGCCCCCTGTCCAACAGGGCTTGATGGGGACCTCAAGGCATGCCCCCTGCCTGGCTTGGGCGGGGGGACCTGAGGCTGCTCCCCTTGCTTGATGTGGGACCTCAGGCCGCGTCTCCTGGCCTGGGCCAGGGGAC
>PVJC01022461.1:0-27288 GCA_004026665.1 Murina feae | reverse complement strand
TGAGGCCAGCCTTTTCCTGCTCCCTGATCCCTGGAAGGGACCTGGGGAGCCTCCAAGCAGGCCCCCAGACCCCAAGAGCTTGCTTTCCCGCTCCCCAGTGCCCTCCAAAGGGCCTGGGGAGCTGCCAAGCAGGCCGCCGACTCTTTCGCACTCACCGGTCCCCTGCTGCCTTCCTTTCCCACTCCCCGGTGCTGCCAAGGGGTCTGGGGAGCCGCCAAGCAGGACCCCGGCCTCTGCAGCCTTGCTTTCCCACTCCCTGGTGCTCAGCAAAGGGCCTGGGCAGCCGCCAAGCAGGCCGCCGACCCCCTGCCACCTCTTTTCCGCTTCCCAGTGCCCCGCAAAGGGCCTGAGGAGTCGCCAAGCAGGCCCTTGGCCCCCACCACCTCTTTCATGCTCCCTGGTGCTCCTCAAAGGGCCTGGGGAGCAGCCAAGCAGGCTGCCAACCCTGCTGCCTCTTTCCCACGCACTGGTCCTGGGTCCTGTGCTGTTCCGCCCTGCAGCTGCTCTGTGCACTCGAGAGGTCCCTCAGCCCAGCCTGTGGCCTCTCACACTCTGGGACCCCTCGGGGGATGTCCACCTGCTGGCGTGCCTGACCAGCCTGGGTGAGGGGCTTTAAGGCTGCCCACAGCTCCCATTGACCCAATGTCCCAGCAAGACTGGCTGGACGCAGGTGTCTGGGGTTTGTTTATCTTCTATAATTGATGCTGTTCCTTTAAGGTGAGGCCTCCCAGTAATGAAACCTCCTCTCTGCTTCAGCTCACGTTGTCTATAATGAGACAATGTTATCTTAGTGCTCAGGCCAGGCCTGCTCTTTCCTTCAGCTCCCGAGGATTCTATGATTTACACTTTGTTGCAAACATGTTGCAAACATGTTTTGCTTTGAGGCAGGATACCCCGAGCGGGCCCGCAGACAGTTTCACTTTCACTACTGCTGCAATGGAAGTTGCCGTTTACTCCATGAGTGGCGGCCGCCATGTTGGCTGGGTTAATTTGCATACAGTCACTCTGATTGGCTGGTAGGCCTCCCAAAGGGATGGTTAATTTCAATATTACGCTTTTATTAGTTAAGATTATGAACACTTCAGTGTGAGGGGGCTTGCTCATTACCACATCTTCTACTTTCACTTTCCATTGTTACGAATTTGACGATGATCATTTGATTTATTTTGATCATATTTTACTTCAAAGGCCACATTTGTAGCTCAATTCATCTCCATCCTTTGGAAATTGCACCTGAAAATGTTCAATAGACACATAGAAGAACTTAGTTTTATGGAAACAAATTGCTTTTAGACATGCAAATGAAAGTTAGTGCTTCTATTACCCAGAAGTCTGATTCTCTGCTACTAGAAATATATAAGAACAGCTTGAGAAACTCTTTTTTGGGGAGACTGGAAGAATGTCAAGTATAAGTGAGTCTTTCTAGAGGATGAGAGTGTGTAGCTGAGAATGGACTTTGGCAGTCCCTGCCAGCCTGAAGCACACAGAGAGGAGTGTGCGTGGACATGTCTGCCCTACTGAAAAGTCAGCTACTGAGGTGTAGGTCTCTGGTTTATAGCGCTTCTGCTGATTTGCTGAGGGATTGCAATAAGTCCTCCTATTAATGGGTATCTCAGTTTTCTTTACTGCTAAGGTAAAAGGATTTTATTCTTTTGTAATGGAAGGACACCATGAGTGAAGGAATGTGGCTTGTGAGTAAATGTGTGACCAAAAGGCATTCTCTCTCTGAAGGACTGGTACACATGCATATCTAATCTCTGATCCAAAGGAATTTTTCTTGTACAGAGGCCTATTCTCTAAAAATCATTAGGTTACTGAGGCATTATTTTAAATTGAATATTGAAAATAATTCAGCAGTATTATTTATAGCATAACCTATAATGGAATTGAATCCTATTGTAGAAGCTGCTCTTCAGTTTATAAAGGTACCAAAACACACAGCTAGACAGGTTATTTGAAAATTCATATCTGTAATGTTTCCCAGCTGAGACTTTGTGAGTCAGATCTGTACCAGAAGCAAACTTACAGGGACTGTCATTAAACACCCAAAGAGTGACTTCTAATGGCACACTGTCCCACATCTAATGATTTCGCTGCTTCTAGGCACTGCTGTAAAGGGCAGCATCAATATTTAGGATCCTGGGGAGTATTTTATGTCCAGTGGAGGCAGAGAAAGAGGAAGGAGGCCATTGGCATACCTCATTTTCTCATACAAAAAGTAAACAGTACAGCCCACTACTGTCTTTACTCAACATAAAATGATTTCTGTCTAAAAAAAATAAACATGCAAAAATCAGAAAGAAAAGTTCTGATTACTACTGCTGTTGGGCATTGGAGTCTAATTCTAGAGTAGAAGACTGAAAAAAATCATTTTCTATCCTCACTAGAGGATATGTTTATTGATTTTTTTCAAGGTCTTTTAGAGAGAGGAGAGAGAGAGAGAGAGAGAGAGAGAGAGAGAGAGAGAGAGAGAGAGAGGAGAGAAACATGCTCCCATACATACCTCGACCAGTGATGGAACTTGCAACCCTTTGGTGTATAGGATGATGCTGCAACCAACTGAGCCACCCAGTAAAGGCTGAAAAATTTTAAACATAGCTGGGCAAAAACAAGTGATAGTCCAGCCCAGTCTTTAAGGAATTAACCAAGTTATCTGAAGGAGAGGAGCACTCAGCACTCATGAAATTTCATCTCAATCTGGAATGATCTCCTGCAGTGATGGAAGCCTATTTCCTTGTCATGAAACTGACACATCCCCTGAAGGCTTCCAGACTGCAAGAGAGGGCAGGCCAGGCTGAAGAACACCCGCCCCCGACCAGTGCACAAATTTTTTGTGTACCAGGCCTCTAGTTCTATGTATATTTAATGTCAAAGAAATCATGATCCACGTGGATAGGCATTTATTTTTCAGCTTCTGTATCTGAAGGCTTTATCAACTTTTAATGAGAAAAGAACTACTGAATAATATTATCAATAACAGAGACTATAAGTGATAGTAGTATTGAATAAGAAAATTTAAATTTTTGGAGAAAATGGACTCTGCCACTAATAAATTCAGATAAATATATGACTGTGTGTGAAGATCTAAAATTAATTTCTCCTGAATTCTCTTTTCAAAGCAGATAAATATTTCTTGAAATAGAGATTTATTCCTTTAACAAACTTGCATCTGAGCATCTGATATCTGCTGGACTCTGTAATGGGGTTGAGGGCAAAACAAAATGGGAGGTCATAGACCCAGCCCTTGAGGAGATCTAGGTCAAGAGGTAGACAGCAAGCATCTAGTTGACCTAGTTGTCCAGAAGTGAAGCTGTGGGGCCATGTGTAATTCTTCAAATCCATATATGCAGAACTTGAAACAAATGTAAAAACTGAACTACTCAGATCACAGACATTTAAGATGGGAAAATACTTAGAGGTTATCTACAGCAGTGTTTGCCAGAGTTTCTTGATGTTTATTGGCAAAAATAAAATAGAATAGCTTTATTCTCTGCATACAAACAGATATTTTGGCCCACAAGGGTACAAGGGTACTTGTATACTTTAGAGTACCCAAAAATATTAATAAAAGTTTATGACATTCTTATACTCTCTTCCACACTTTGGTGGGTTTTGTTGTATGCCTAGATTTGCATACTAATGCACACCATCTTCTTTCATTCATTGAGAAGAAAACAATAGACCAGGCAATGAATTTAAGTTACATGTGTCATCCAACTAGTTAAGTATCTGAACCGTGACCAATAGACCTCAGGTCTCCTGATACGCAATGTGATACATTTTCCTTATTTAATTTACAGCTATACATTGTGATACCGGAACTGGTGAGCAGGAATTTTTCTTGGGGTACACAAAAATTTGTGCACTGGTCGGGGGTGGGTGTCCTTCAGCCTGGCCTGCCACCTCTCACAATCTTGGAGCCCTCAGGGGATTTCCTGGGGTTCTTATGGAATCTAAGAATAAAGCCACAAACCAGAGGTGTTGAAATAAGGCAGGAATTTATTGCAAACTAACACTAGCTCCTTGCTTGGGAGGGAGATTCAAATGCCTTGCCCAAGAAGCATTCTGCTCTTCCTCTTAAATCTGCTAAAGCCTTGATCTTTGTCTATATGTGCTGCTCTCTGATTGGTTCCTGGACTTTTTGCAATATTTTGTTTTACACTTCCATGTTTGAAACATCCTTGTTTCAAAACACCCTGTTTTTCTGCCATCCTGTTTTCTGTAAAAGACATTTTTTTGTTTGTTTCAGCTAGCTCCACGATGCTTCCTTCTTTCACCCCTTACCCTATCTACCTAATTTTGCTTTAAAAAAAATTCCCCTCTCCTATTAGAAAACCCCAACTGCTGTTGGGAACAGGGGTGAGAGCCACTCTAGCTGCTTCCTGCTGAGTGGGGATGTTGACTGAAAACAGCAGTCAGGGTTCCATCCGAGGTACATGATCTAGGGGTCTACAGAAGAAGGTTGCTTGCATTAGTGGTCCCATCAGTAGGACCATCTGGAGTTTTATAGCCTTGAGAAGAAACAAAACATATTAAGCCAAATTCTATTTAACCATCTCAGTTTCCCTATTTCACTTGCCTGGCTTACTGACCTGTGTTATTTACCTAACTTCCTTTCAACATTTCTCTTTAAACACATTATATAACTTTCCAAAATAATCAGCTTTAGAATCCACTTTTTTTTCTTCATTCGTATTGAATTCCCTACTCTAGAACTGACTCTTTTCATCTCTCTGATCCTTCAGGAAAACTGTCCCCATCTCTCTCATTTTACCCAGTCCAAAAGAAATCACTCCCTCTCAGAATTCCTGCTGTCTTGTCAGTTACTACCTTCCACCTGCCAGTAGATGTCTTTGTGTACTCATTGTCTCTGTTATCTGACACAGAGCTGCCTGAGGTATAGGACTGGGTTTATTCATCCTTGTATATCCATAGCCAAAACTTGTGCTTTGCTCATTGAATGACATCAATAGAAAAATAACATTTGAATGGATAAATAGCAGATACCCAAGCTAATTTGCAAAAATCTGTTAATTGTAGTATTACTGAGAATGATCTAAGTTTGGATTACCGGAAGTATGGAGCACATTTCCCCCAGGTTTTTCTTGATGAAGGAATGAATGTGGAAGAAAAGGAAACAAATAATGATTAAGGGCACAGGATGTACTAGATGCTTTGTATTGCTTCTTCCAGCAACTTGTTAAATAGGAAATATTGTGTTTATCTCTGGAGTGATCTTCGCTAAGTTATTCCTTCTTTTCATGGCCTAGAGACATGGACCATGCTCTTATTTTATGTAATGCTACTGACCAATCTTAGTTTCTCTTTGGCTACCTTTTTTTTCTTTATTAAGTTTTTAATTCTACTGTCTTTGGGTCCATTTTTATGTATTTTTTCTAGAATCTTATGATAAATAGTCCATTTATTTCCTTTTTTCTGATAAAATACATGGAGATTATAAACTTTCCTCTGAATAATCCTTTGCTTTATCCTATTGGTTTTGATAATGAATCTACTATACACTTATTGTTATTTATTTTTGCATAGCTAAATTTTCATATTTGATTTCATCTTCAATTTTAATTTTATTTAGAAGAATGTGACTAGAATTTCCTTCTGGATATGTTTACATAGCTATACTATTTTACTCACTTCTAGTTTTAGAACATTATGATCAATGGCTATGATTTGTTTGCCTTCTTTTTTAGAGGGGGAAATAATTCATTGAACCATTTGATAGTAAAATATAGCATCCATTTTATTCTTTGTAAGTAATTTCTTTCACATTCTCATATTTCTGGGATTAAAAAATAAATAATTTTGTCATACCCCATTTGACTCAGTGGGTAGAGCATCAGCCTGTGGACTGAAGGGTCCTGGCTTTGATTCTGGCCAAGGGCATAAATCTTGGTTGCAGGCTCCTCCCCAACCCAGGCCCCAGTCTGGGCCTGTGCAGGAGGCAACCAATTGACATTTCTCTCACATCAATATTTCTGTCTGTCTTTCTCTCTCTCTTCCATTCTCTCTAAAAATCAATGGAAAAATGTCCTTCGGTGAAGATTTTTAAAATGATAAAATAAAAGAAAGAAAGAAAAAATTTTAAAATAAAAAAACAAAATTTTAAACTCCTCAAATGTCCTAAATAGATAACTGTTCCATTAAGCTAAAATTACTTCATAGAATCATATCAACTTTGGAAAATCATAGAAATGAAATATAGAGAATAGAACACAAAATTATAGTTTAAAACATTTTTTATAGTTAGCAAAAGGCATTCATAAGAAAAAAAAGTAATAAAAATGTCTTGATCCTCTAGGACTATCTTCTAATTATTCCAAGATCTAACAGAGTAATAATAAAAGTGTCTTTTTAAGACCATACAAGGTCAAGGCCAAGCCATAGTAAAGGTGAGTTGCTATTTAATACCAGAGTGCTGGTCAGAGGTTTGCTTCTCATAGTGTGATGCCAAGGCCAGCAAGGAGCATGGACATTCATAGTATAAAATGCACAAGTTGGGCCCTATTCCAAACCTCCTGAAGCAGAATCTGCATTTTAACAAGATTCCAGGACTTTGGTGATACATTAACATTGCAGAGCCATTAAGTGTAGTTCTGATGTATCTCTTACCAAATGCAGATTCTGGGGCCACAGTTGAGCTTCCAGGCAAGGTGAAGTGGCTTCTAATGTATGGGGAAAACAGTAGGGTTCACTTTAAATGAAGTGCAGCCTGAGAGTGACAAGGACAAGCAACACAGACAGGGAAGGAACAGCAGGAGGGAAAAAGGAAAGAAGAGGGTTTCTCTTAGGTAAGCTGCGTCTATCACTTGGACACAGGCATCAGAATTCTCCATTATTTCACCTATAAGTTTGTGTCTAGGGGTTTAGAAACATCTTTTTCTACACACTAGAGTCTTCCTGAGTTTATCTTTAAACCTCATAACTTACTTGAAAAAAAATAAGTTTTAATGAATAAAAAGTGTGGTAATATTTTTTAATATTAATTTAGAAAGGTTGCCTAAAATTGAAAAAAATATTTGAAAGTCTATGTTTATTTTATATTTACTTTTTGAGAATGTTGGGCTGCCTCTTTTCAAAATGTCTAAAGGTCTCATTTGGAACCAGTATTATTTCCTTGTCCTGAACTGAAAAATCGGCAAACTGATGTGTTAATCCTGGTGAATTAATATAATAATGTATAGGAAAATATTAGACTTGCAGAGTTGGAGGATATCCAAACTTCTGTTTTATAAGAATAATTTTTTTCTATATCAGGTCTGGTGATAATCTTTCAGCCCAAATATTTCAAAGGATGAGAATTTCTTACACTTCAGGGCAGCCACTCTTTGTGGGATAGCACTTCCATTTTAGAAAGACCATGCCATTGGGAATTGGAAGACACGTGTTGGAGTCTGGTCATGGCTCTTCGATAGTTCTATGTCCAATTTACTCTTATCCCAAGGCTCTTGTTCCAATCCAGTGGCTCCAACTCAGAGGTTCCAATCCAGTGGCTCCAACCCTTTTTAAAAACACTAATTCTAACCAAAGATAGTATAGAAATAAGACAGAGCCCAGCAACAACAAGGAAGGAACTGGGGAGTATTATGCTGAGTGAAATAAGCTAGTCAAAAAAACATAAGTATCACATGATCTCACTCATATGTGGAATATAATGAACCAAATAAACTGATGATCAAAAATAGAATCATAGAATCATAGAATCCTAGAATCATAGAAGCATGAACAGATTGTTGAACCTCAGAGAGAAGGCAGGGGAGAGTGGATGGGAGAGATCAGCCAATGAACTTGTATGCGTATATACATAGCCCATGGATACAGACAATGGGGTGGTAAGGACCTGTGGGGAGGAGGGGAAGATGGGAGTGGGCTGGAAGAGGTTATGGGGTAAAAGGAGGACCTAAATAATATTTTTAACAATAAAGATTTTTTAAAAGTGAAAAAAGAAAAGAAAAGACTGAGCCCAGGCCTCTGGAGTTTGGCACCCCCCTTGACCTAGTTACAATAGAATACAGGTTGTATCTTATTTCCAGATGGCAAACCATCAATAGTTTCAGAGAATCACCAAGATTTAGGATGAGAAGGGACTCACAGGAAAGTACTGGAAAAGAGGAACTGTCTGGCTATTGACAGATGAATGCAGGAAATTAGACATACAGTTGGTGGAGAGCTAAAAAAATAAAGGAGACATGTTGAAGCAACACAAAGGTAGTATTTGCAGGAAGCAAGTATGACCCCTAAGACTGGAGGGCAAAGGGGAGAGAATCTGAAGGCTCCTAAGAGGAAACCACTGAGCTGGAACCCGACCTCCAAAGGCACTGTCTGGCTGCTTCTTCTTTCTTGGAGTAAGTCCCAGGAGGCTGATCTGGAAGTGCAGAAAAAACACACAAACAGAAATTCAGGCGACCAAAATGAAAGGTGAACATGGTGGGTGGTGCGTGTAGGTAGGCTAAATAGCCATCTCGAATGGTGGATAAAGAATAATTGAGTTTATTTAAGGAAAGGGAATGGGAGAATGGATATCAAAAGGGAAGGACTGCACAGCACCGAGCCAAGGGGGCATTGGGTCAATGATGGCAGCAGCCAGGAGCTGGATGGAGTTTCATCTCTAAATACAGTCACTAGTGGGAAACTCGTCATCAGTGAGTGTGGGGGCTGAGGTGGGCTTGGAATGTGAATGGAATGAAGGTGTGTGATCAGATGTCTTCAGGACAGTTTCAATTCCTTAAATGATCTGATTTCTGGTGTCTAGCAAAGTGTGTGTGTGTGGTTTTTTTTTCTGGGTTTTTGTTCCCCGGGGCGAGGGGGATTGGAAACTTACAAATGGCCATTATGGATTGTATTGCCCTAAATTTCTAAAATTAGAGACTGAACCAGCTGCTAAAGCCTTGAAGAAGAGCCATGACTGGGCTGTCTGAAAGAACAGCAGGCGTCTGTCCCCACTTCTTGTTCCTCTGGGGCTCCTCACCCTCCACCCAAACGCTCAGGCTGAGGAAAGTGTGCCTGCCCAGTCCCAGCCCAGGATCACAAAACAGCCCAGATGGTGGCTTAGGAGCTCAGACACTAGTTTGCTAACTGGCCCAAAGGATGCTTGGTGCCCCTCCCCTCCTCTGTGCATCCAAGAATTTGAGATACAGAGCATGTAAGTGTTGTCTAGAGCCTCACATACCCGTGGTGATAGTGTACACAGGCACAGGCATGTGTCCCTGGTGTTGGTTGTTGTTGTTGTTGTGTATGTGTATGTGTGTGTGTGTGTGTGTGTGTTTAATAGAAATTCTTTAAAGAGTAAATATAACATTTTATAAGTATTTTTCCTCTTAGAATTTCTGAAGAGAGGCTAAGAAACAGATATTACTAAAAAAATCTACAGAAATGTATACTGCATATATACTTTTTGGCAAAACTTTCTAGTTGCTTTCATTTTTACCTATAATTTTGAAACAATATTAAAAGAAATAAGTAATAAAATATCTAGACACTTGGTGGTTCTCTGAAACTATTGATGGTTTGCCATCTGGAAATAAGATACAACCTGTATTCTATTGTAACTAGGTCAAGGGGGGTGCCAAACTCCAGAGGCCTGGGCTCAGTCTTTTTTTTTTTTTTTTTTTTTTTCACTTAAAAATAATCTTTATTGTTAAAAATATTATTTAGGTTCTCCTTTTCCCCCATAACCTCTTTCAGCCCACTCCCATCTTTCCCTCCTCCCCACAGGTTCTCACCACCCCATTGTCTGTGTCCATGGGCTATGTATATATGCATAGAAGTTCATTGGCTGATCTCTTCCATTATACCAGCATTAATGCTGGTATAATAGGGACATACAGGAATCTCTCTCTTTCTTGCTTGGCACATAAGGTCATTGGCAAGGGCAGCAAAACCCTGGTAGATTTCTAATGTCAGTGACTCATGGTTTTGTGTGTGTATGTGTGTGTGTCTCATAGTTTTAATACTAAATTATGACATGATAGGAACTGCTTCCAATTCTCCAAAGTACCCAATGGAAAGAAAATGTCAGGGTGAATATGTCAGTGTTTAGTGAATGCAGCCAAGCAGTTGTGCTGGCTAAGTGGTCCAGAGTTGATGATGCAGCCTTCTCTTCATGTTTTTCCAAGTATAACTTTTTCTAACTCATGACCAGGGAATCATTTATGCGCAGGAAGAATTTACCTCTTAATACCTTAGGTCTTTAGTTTTTGGTTTTTTTAGTTTTGATCTTACCAGGCCAGTGTTTAAATGCAAGCAGCAATATTTACCCGATTTCATTATAATAGTAGTTATTAGTTGTGTTAACCCTACTGCCACCAAAGGGCCTTTCATCTTCTTCTAGCTGAGATAGGCCTATCTTTTGACATAGATGAGAGAAAAAATGGGTTTTAACTGGTGTGTTTTTGAATTTCAGGAATAGTTGCTATTCTCTTCTGTGGAGTCACACAAGCACATTATACCTACAATAATCTGTCGTTGGATTCCAAAACGAGGACTAAACAGGTAAAAGGAAAAACTCCCTTCCTGCCTTGTGTCTTTTCTCAATATAATGGTTGCACAGCAATGCTGGCAGTGCACTTGGAGTTTCATTAGGAAAGGAAGCTTCAGGATTCATTAAAGTTCAGATATTTATAATTTTTCCCCTCCAGAATAACCATTAACAGTTCTCTTGGTAAGCAAAAATCCTATGTAATAAAAGGCCAATTTGCAAATAGACCAAATGGTGGAACAACCTAACTATGAAAGGCACTGACCACCAGGGGGTGCATGTGGAACATGGTGAGTGTCGGCAGTAGGCAGCAGAGTGCAGAACATGATGGGCATTGGCCATGGTGGGATGGTGGAGCAGGTGAATGGAGACACCAGACCAAGGTGAGGCACCTGTTGCTGTCATCGGGCAAGCCTCTGATGGTTACTGAAAATTCTTTGCTCCCATGCACTGCGGTCTCACCTGGTGCTCACACCTGCTGCTGGTGCCAGCCTCGATTGCACTGCTGCCAGTGCTGTAGCTGCCACTTGCACCTGCTGCCAACACCTAGTGCCAATCCTGATTACTCAGTGCCATCAGCGGGTGCAAGCAGCAGCTGCTGGTCCCCAGTTACCCCTCAGGGCTTCTCCACCTCCCCTGGCTCCTGTGTGCTGTGGTCTCACCTGCCACTCACATCTGCCGCTGGCTCTGGAGCCACTGCTTGCACCTGCTGCTGGCTTCTGGTGCTGGTCCTGATTGCCTGATTCAGTCAGTGGGTGTGAGCAGCGACTGCCCACCCTGATCATCCCAGAGGGCTTCTCCACCTCTCCCTGCTCCTGAGGGGCAATCAGGACAGTAGCCACTATTTGTGTCCATTGACAACACCGGCCCCACTCGCACCTGCTGCTGGCACTGGCCCAAATCGCTCCACACCGTCAGTGGGTATGAACGAGGCCAGCGCCATCAGTGCGTAGGAGCAGTGGCGTTGGGAGCAAGGCTGCTGGCTGACAGGAGACTGGGGGCCATAGTGGGAAAGGTCGGGCGTGGATGCGGAGGATGGGCCGAGACCCCCCCACACCCAGTGCCCACCACAGCCTCAGAGCCCACGGTTCTTTCAAGGTGCATGATTTCGTTCACTGGGCCCCTAGTCTATAATAATAAAAGTGGAATATGCTAATTAGACTAGACAGCCAAACGACCTTCAGGGTGTCATTCTGGATGTCCTTCTGGATGAAGCTGTGGCTGTGGGGGCCAAGGCAGAGGCAGTTAGTGGCAATCAGACAGGCAGGAGAGCAGTTAAGGGTGATCAGGAAGACAGGCAGAGGGATTAGGGGTGATAGGCAGGCATGCAGAATGGTTAGGGGCTATCAGACAGGCAGGCAGAGTGGTTAAGGATGATCAGACAGGCAGGCAGGCAAGCAGTTAGGAGCTAGTGGTCCCGTATTGCAAGAGGATATCTGACTAAGGGATTTCCAACTGCTGGTTTAGGCCTGATCCCTTGGGGATTTCTGCAGGATCAGGCCTAAACTGGCAGTCAGATACCCCCTGAGGGGTCCTGGATTGCGAGAGGGTGCATGATGGGCTGAGGGTCCCCCTGAATGAATTTTGTGCACTGGGCCTCTAGTATAGTTATAATAGTCTCTCCCTTTTGAGAAATGTGGGCCATAGACTGTCAGACTTGAAGATGAAAGGCCCACAGACAGTAATAATTTACAGTACTACATCTAAAAGCATTATAAGCATGTGAGATTGGGTAGAAAGAAGGAAATAAAGAAGAATAAGGAAGCCATGCTTGCTCCTTAATTGGATGCTTTTGCATCTAAATAAACTGAATTGCCAGTTGTCATACAAAAGAATGTACCTCCTGTATGCCAAGTACATGTCTGCTTGGATATTTGCATATGAGCATGCACAAATCCCTTCCACAAACTGCTGCACAGTACCTCTGTGCCATGCACTGTACTAGGTACTAGGAATAAAAAGACAGATAGCATGTGACTCTGCCTGCAAGAGATTCATTATCAAGTATGTTGATAAATATTAAGATATGTAGTGAACTGTGATAGAAATATCTCCATAGAGTGTTTGAGGAGTGTTCAATAGAGCATCCTCCAGTTATTAGGATTGGGAAGGTGAGGAGAAGGTTTCCAGAAATGATGCCCAATCTGGAGCTTGAAATACAAACAGAAGTTAATCAGGTAATCATGTGGGGGATTGGAAAGTAGCAAAAAAGGCATTTGAGTCCCAAGTGATAGGATGAACAAGAGCATAAGGCAGTTGTAAAAAGTTCTGTGTGGTCAGAGAATGGGGTAAGGCTATAGCTACTGGGATCCAGTGATGTATGAAACCAAAGATATAGCCAGAGACCAGCTTATGAAAGAATGTCCAGTGAAATACTATTAAGCAATAAAAAATAAAAATAAAAATAAACCCTTGCCATTTGTAATAACATGGATGGACCTGGAGGATAATATATTAAGTGAAGAAAGTCAAACAGAGAAAGGTAAATAGCACATGACTCACTCATATTTAAAATTTTTAAAAATTAAACAAATAAACAAAACAAAACCAGACAATGGAAACAGAGATTGAACTGATGGTTACCATGGGAGTTTGGGGGAGAAGAGGAAAAGAAGGTGAAGGAAAATGTGGTAAATAACACTGTGATAACTTTGCATTTTGAGAGATGGTTACTAGGCTTAGTGTGTTGGTCACAACATAATGTATACAAATGGTAATCATTATGTTATACTAGCAGCCTGGTGCATGAAATTCGTACATGGGGGGGTTCCCTCAGCCCAGCCTGTACCCTCTCCAATCGGGGACCCCTTGGGGGATGTCCAACTGCCAACAGTCAGACATCCCTCTGCAATCTGGGACCACTGGTTCCTAACCGTTCACCTGCCTGCTGGCCTGATCGCCATAACTGCTCTCCCCTGCCAGCCTGATCGCCTCTAACCATCTCTGCCTCAGCCCCACCACCATGGCTTTGTCTGAAAGGATGTCTGAAAAGTTGTCCAGAAGTTGTTTGGTCTAATTAGCATATTACCCTTGTATTAGTATAGATTGATTTCAGAGAGGGAGGGAGAAGGAAACATCAATGATGAGAGAATCATTGATTGGCTGCCTCCTGCACATCCCACACTGGGCACCTAGTCCAAAATCCAGGCATGTGCCCTGATTGGGAATTGAACTCTGGGCCCTTTAGTCCTCAGGCAGAGGCTCTATCCACTGAGAAACACTGGCCATGTTTACATTTTCCCTTTCTGCTGGGACATGTTCTGTCTGCTAGTGCTGAAACACTGAAGCTGTCTCACTGGGGCAGAGTGGGTGCACTGGACAGTTCAGGGAAGAGTCGGGTGCACTGGGTTAGAGCAGGTACAGCCCCCTGAAAGCTGGAGAGGGGCCTCATTTAACAGCCACACTGTTTCACAGCTGTGCTGCCTTGCAGTTGAGCAGCCACACTGTTGGGCTGTGCCACAGCCAACGGAAATTTACACAACTGAACTGTCTGCACAGATAGCTTCCTCCTCACCACACCCCCAAGCTGGGGGTTCCTTCTAGGGTTGAAGTGACACTGACCACCCTTGGTTGGTAGCTCAATTGGCCACTTTGGAAAGAGAAGTGGGGAATCCTGATTTTATGTGAACGCTCCAATTTCTTAAGTTGGCAACTAATGCGAAGTTCAGATATTTAGGCCAAACCAGAGAGGTGCTCAGGCCTGGTGTCCAGGCCACTGGAGAGCACTGGGCTCAGCCCAGCTGTGAAGGGACCCTAGGCATCTGGGCAAGTGAAGGGGTTGAGGGTGTGCTTGGGTGATTCCTATGTCACCCCACTTGGTTTTGTTTTTGTTTTCCACTGATCACAATTTATTATAATCTGTTGGCAGCATAAATAGGTGTTACCAGAACTATGTCTTCACAGAAGTGGACAGTATATAGCCATTCTATGGGGAACTGTGTGCACTTAATCATCAGCATGATCTTTCAGTTTCTTTCTTTTTTGGTTAATGAAAATAAGCTTTATTACATCAAGTAATAAATACAAACAAAGATGCAAACACTATTAGTCACTTTCTTCCAGATGTTTGGATCCACTGATGGGAAAGGTGGAACGAAATCTACATACATCCTTAGGGGAAATTTCAGTGGTCCTTGTCAGGTGAGGTTCAATAAGTTGCTCTTTTTTCTATATTTATAACTTGTGCATTTTAGAGATTGACTTCAAAGTACTAAGAGTCATGCAAATGCTTAAGCAAAAAAAAAAAAAAGTTACATTAAGCATTGAGCAGAATTTATACTGTGAGGTGAACGGGCACTGGCTACTAAAGTACTGCCTCAGGACTTGCTGAAACAAACCCTCAGAGTTGGATCAGCTCAGAAGAGAAACATAAAGAACCATGTGAGTGCCCTAACCAGTTTGGCTCAGTGTATAGAGCATCGGCCTGCAGACTGAAAGGTCTCAGGTTCAATTCCGGTCAAGGGCATGTACCTTGGTTGCGGGCACATCCCCACAAGGGGGTGTGCAAGAGGCAGCTGATCGATGTTTCTCTCTCATGGATGTTTCTGACTCTCTATTCCTCTCCCTTCCGCTCTGTAAAAAATCAGTAAGATATAAGATATATTAAAAAAAAAAAAAAAGAACCATGTGAGTAACAGAAATGCATCCAGAAGAGAAACACAGTATCTGGGAGGCCAGCTATGGTTTGCTGTGATAGGTAACTGACATGCATCATGTAAATCAATTGCTTTAAAATAAAAACACAAAACACTCTGGGTAGTTCCTAACTAATATGTAAACCTAATGACTGCAAAAATCTCTTCATCTCAGAGACGGAAGGGTCAGAGCCTGACAAACCACGGGAGGGGCATGGGGAGGAGAAACCAAGCTGTTACCATTTTGAAACCAAGTTTCATCTGAAGGGAGGGGGGAGGCAATGAGCTGTCATTTCTGAGAAGAATATGGAAAGCCTTTCGCACTGACTCGGAGGCTTTCTGCTCCATCTCTGCTAAGCACTCCGGAACCAGCCCTCTCAGGTGGTTGATGCCTCGTTTCAGTCTCTCTATCGCGCTGTTGCTGCCCGCCAACCTGGGTCAGATCTCCTTCCCCAGCTCTTCGAAGATGATGGCCAGCAACTCAGCATATTTGCTCTGGGGCACCTGGCTGTTCCTGTTTCCTGCGTGAGCCTAGAGATGGTCCGTGGTCACTCAGCAGCTGGCGGTACTGGGAGGAGGTTGCATGCTGGTGAAAGGCAGGTGGACACTCTCAGCGCAGCTGAGGGAGGTGGCAGTGGGTGTGTGCGCGTCAAGTTCAGTTTGTAAGACATCCCCACACCCCACCCCAACCCCCCCAACCCCACCCTCACCCCCGGCATGCACCCACAGAGCTCTCGTGCACTTTTTGTTGTTGATGGCCCGGGCCCACTGGCAAACATGGCTGCCCCTCAGCCTGACATCGCCACAGAATCATGATCTTTCAGTTTCTTGATGTTCTGCTTGTGCTGCTCAATTTCTTTCTGCAGACGCTCAATCTCCTTTTTATGAGTGATCTCTTCTTCACGTTGTTTCTTCAACAGCTGTCAGCTGTTCTTTAGTTGGCTCTCAGAAGTATCATTCCTCTTCAGCCTTTTCTTTTTTTGTGAAGGTCCCTCCGGCTTCCCAGATCGTGCCCGCCTCAGAGCTGAAATTAGCTTTCACAGCCAAAGCCTCCTGCTTGCATGGCACTCATCCCCACACTCCAAGCCGCAGCCGCGCCCATGCGAAGACTGCCATGGTTGTCAGGGCCGGACAGCTCCAGACCACCCAACTTGGTTTTAAAGGCAAACCCAACTTGGACAAGCCTTGAAGGTCTTTTTTCCTTCTGTCTGCTCACATTCAAGTGCTGGCATGGCACTGGTCCCTTGGTGCCTGGCCTGTCCTCTGCATATTCAACCTGTAGGACTACTAAGGGAGCCACTCCAAGGGAGGGGTAGCGGCCTCAGTGCGTGAGGCTGAGTTCCAGGAAGCCAGCAGCACTGTCAGGATTGTGCCCGCAGCACTGGTCCATTGGTGCCTGACCTGTTCTCTTGAGATTGACCATGCAGGACTACTAAGGAAGCCAGTCCTCAGTTCTGCCCCACTCACTCCCAATGCTGCCAGCGTAACCTCCACCTGTTTGTCAACCTATTGGGCAGCCCAGCCTAGTTAGCACATTTCTCTATTATATAAATACTAGGGGCCCAGTGCACAAAAATGTGTGCACTCAGGGGTCCCTCAGCCAAGCTGTGCCCTCTCACAGCCAGGGTCAGCTTCTTGGTCGAGGGACAGCCCAGGGCGCTCCAGGGCTCTGGGTACAGTAGGCTTCCCCCTATCGCCCCCATTGCTGCTGGTGGCTCAAAGAGCCCAGGTTCCAGCTCCGGGACCCACAGGGCCATGGTCGGGGAACCCATCTAGAGGCTCCATGAGGAGCAAGACGCCCACCTCAGAGCCGCCCCGTAGTCTGACCCCAGCAGCTCAAAGAACTCCAGGGTCTCGGGGACCTTGTCCAAGTCACACAGGTTCACGTCACGCCCCGCCCCCACCTACCCCTGCTGCCGCTCCAGCCATTGCTCGCTCCCTGGCTGCCAGCCTCCATCTTGGCTGGGTTAATTTCCATACAGCCACTCTGATTGGCTGGTGGATGTGGCTTAGGTGTCTCAGAGAGACAGTTAATTTCCATATTACTCTTTTATTGGAGTAGACTAGAGGCCCAGTGTACGAAATTCATGCACTGGTGGGGGATTCCTCAGCCCAGCCTGTACCCTCTCACTTATTGGGAGCCCTCAAGGGGTGTCCTATTGACAGCTTAGGCCTGTTCTCTGCTCCACTTTGGGACTGGGCCTAGGCCACAATCTGGCCTCCATTTGTGGGAGGCAACCAGGCTAATCAGGGGAAGCCACCAACCCCATCACCCCGCTGCTGCAGCCACTGCCAGTCACCAAAACCATTAAGATGTTTTCATTAACATGGACTCCAGTCCCTTCACTATGAAAAAAATGACAACTTTCTTTAGGCATTTTCAAGATGTGTCTTTCATAGGATATGACTTTTCTTTCTTTCTTTCTTTCTTTCTTTCTTTCTTTCTTTCTTTCTTTCTTTCTTCCTTCCTTCCTTCCTTCCTTCCTTCCTTCCTTCCTTCCTTCCTTCCTTTCTTCCTTCCTTTCTTCCTTTCTTTCTTTCTTTTATATCCTCACCTGAGGATATGTTTCCTTTGATTTTTAGAGACTATGGAAGAGAAGGGAAAAACAGAGAGAAACATCAAAGTGAGAGGAACACTTTGGTTGGTTGCCTCCTGCATATGCCCTGACCTGGGCCCTGACCAGGGAGAAACCTGCAACCTAGCTACACGCCCTTGGTTAGGATTGAACCCAGACCTTGCAGTCAGCAGGCTGAGGCATTATGCACTGAGCCAAACTGGCTAGGGCAGGATATGACATTTCTAAGCCCTCCAGCAGTGGACCTTCATTTTTTTCTGCAGGAGTGTGGTGGAAAAACCCTAGATTGCCTTTTTTGGATTCTTATTATCCAAGTTACTAAGAATATTACAAGTGGCATATAGGGAGCTTAGCAAATGAGCTATAAGAAAAGGTGTTTCCTCTGTAGTTCATTCTGATCACCAGCTCCACCCCTGCCCCTCCAATCCCAGCTCCACCCCTGCCAAGGGCTGTAATCTCTGGCCAAGGCTGCAGGCCTGGGCAGAGGACCGCCACGCCCCTCTGATCGCTGGCTTCACAGAGCCCAGGCCTCTGCGATCACCAACTCTGATTCTGCCCCCTGCCATTGCCAGCTCTGTCCTTGCCCCACTGGCAGCCTCTGGCCAAGGCTACAGACCTGGGCAGTAAAACCCCAGACCCCTGCTTTGCTGACTCTACCGGTGCCCAGACCCCTGTGATCACAGGCTCCACCCCTGCCCCTCCGATTGCTGCCTCTGCGGAGCCCAGGCCTCTGCGATCTACAGCCTTGCCCCTGTCCAGGCCTGAGGCCTCTGCCTTATGCCTGGGTAGGCACCCTCATACTCCTCCAATCACCAGCTCTACCCTTGCCCCCTTCGATCATCGGCTCCTCCCTTGCCCATGCCTGAGGCCTCTGGTGAAGGCCTCTGGCCTGGGCAGGGGACCCCCAGGCCCCTCTGATCGCCTGTCCCGCCCCTCAGGTCCCCTGCCTCCCCCACCACCTGCCTGGCTAACAGGCCTGAGCACTTCAGTGACAGGGTTGAGCAGAACTGGGTGCCGCCATCTTGTGACTCTGGGTCAGCCATTTTGTGACTATGGAGGTGGAGATCTTTATCATAGACTGACATCTAATTTGCATATTACTCTTTTATTAGACAGGATGTGGCTATGGGCACCTCCATCTGTGTCAATAGGGGAAGCCATCTTGTGGCTATGCGGATGGCCATCTTTGTCACTGAGTGATGCCTAATGTGCACATTACTCTTTTATTAGATAAGACTAGTGGCCCACTGCACAAAAATTTGTGAACTGGGGAGAGGGGGTCCCTCAGTCCAGCCTGTGCCCTCTTGCAGTCTGGGATCCCTCTGGGGATGTCCACCTGTTGGCGTGCCTGGCCAGCCTGGGTGAGGGGCTGATGGCTGTCTGCGACCCGCAGTGACCCAAGCTCCCAGCAAGGCTGGCTGGAAGCAGGTATCTGAGGTTTATTTATCTTCTATAATTGAAACTTTGTTGCTTTGAGCAGAGGCCACAGCCAGCTTAGGCAGGTAGGAAATTTGGCTTCCTCCATCATCAGGGCAACCAAGCCTCCTGCTTGCTCCAGCTCCGTGGCTGCCGGCCACCATGTTGTTTGGGTTAATTTGCATATAATAGCTCTGGTTGGGTATGACTTGGGGTATAGTGGAGTGACACCAATTTGAATGTTTCTCTTTATGTATATACTAGAGGCCTGGTGCACAAAAATTTGTGCTCTCAGTGGCCAGAGGGTCCCTCAGCCCGGCCTGTGCCCTTTCACAGCCTGGAACCCCTCGGGGGATATCCACCTGCTGGTTTAGGCCACTCCCATGGAGATTGGGCCTAAGCTGGCAGTCTGACATTCCTCTAGCAGTCCAGGAGCCCTTGGGGGATGTCCACTTGCCTGTAGGGAGCAGGCCTAAGCTGCAGTTAGACATCTTTGGTGCTGCTGAGTAGGTGGGAGAGGCTCCCACAATCACCACTGTACTGACAGCCTCTTGTGGCTGAGCAGAGCTCCCTCATGGGAGCGCACTGACCACCAGGGGGCAGCTCCTGCATTGAGCATCTGACCCTTGGTGGTCAGCGTGTGTCATAGTGACCAGTCATTCCCAGTGGTTCTGCTGTTAGGGTCAATTTGCATATTACCTTTTTATTATATATGATAGAGGTGTTATGCATGGATGGCGGCTGCCTGGTTTGCCCTGAAAGGTCTCCTGGATCAAGGTGGGGGTCCCAGTGGGGTTCCTGGCCAGCCTTGGTGAGGGGCTGAAGGCTGTTTGCAAGTTGACCAGGTTCCCCAGAGGGGACCCTCACCCCATGAGGGTGTGACCAGCCTGAGTGAAGGGCTGATGGCTGTTTGAAGGTTGGCCACAGCCCCTTCAGGATGGGGGTCCCCCTTGGGATGCCTGGCCAGCCTGTGTGAAGATCTGATGGCTGTTTGCAGACTGGCTAAGCCCCCAAGCAGGGTACCCTCATCCCATGAGGGTGTGGCCATCCTGGGTGAGTGGCTGATGGCTGTTTTCAGGCTGTTCATGACCCCCAGAAGCCCAGGCTCCCAGCAAGGCTGGCTGGAAGCAGGTATCTGGAATTTATTTATCTTCTATAATTGAAACTTTGTTGCTTTGAGCGGAGGCCACAGCTGACCAGGGCAGGTGGGAAGCTTGGCTTCCTCCATCACCGGGGCAACCAATCCTCCTGCTTGCTCCATCTCTGTGGCTGCTGACCACCAAGTTGGTTGGGTTAATTTGCATATAATAGCTCTGATTGGCTGGTGGGTGTGACTTGGGTGTAGCGGAATGACACCAATTTGCATGTTTCTCTTTTATTAGTACAGATATAGACATATAGATATAGATGTCTGAAAGTAATACAATACTTTCAACTTTAATTTTAAAAAAGAAAAGACTTTCACACCTTGTGAAGGAGGTTAGACTTTACCCTAAAGGTAATGGGGAGTGGCTTAAACAGCAGAAATTATCATCTTGTGGTTTTACAGCTGAAGTCTGAGATCTAGTTGTTGGTAGAATTCTTTCCTTCCAAGGGCTATAAGGGAGAATCTTTCTCCTCTCTCTTAGCTGCTGGTAATTTTCTGGTAATCTTCCATGTTCTATGTCTTATAGACACATCATCCCAATATCTGCCTTTAAACTTACATGGCATTCTCCCTCATAGCATGTCTGTCTCCACATTTCCTCTTTTTTAGAAAGATATTGCCCAGCTTGGTGTGGCTCAGCAGTTAAGCATCAACCCAATAACCAAGAGGTGACCAGTTCAATTCATGGTCAGGGAATATGTCCTGGTTGCAGGCTCATTCCCTAATGAGAAGGCAGCCAATAAATGATTCTCTCTAATCATTGATGTTTCTGTCTTTCCCTCACTCTCCCTTCCTCTCTGAAATCAAGAAGAATAATTTTAAAAACACTGGAGAGAGACAGGGAGAGAGAGAGAGAGAGAGAAAGAGAGAGAGAGTTATTTGTTACCCTGACTGAAAATCAAATCCATAGCCTTGGTGTATTCGGAAGATACTTTAACTAACTGAACTATCAACTCAGGTTAAATTTTCCTTTTTTATAAGGATATCATTCATATTAGATTGGGATCTACCCTACTCCAGTATGACATCATTTTTACTCAACTAATTACATTCTACATTTTCAATGACTCTGTTTTCATGTAAGGTCATATACTGAAGTATTGGTGGTTAGGACTTCAACATATAAATTTGGAGGAGGGGGGAACCATTCAGCCCAATAATGGGAAGTCATTAAAGTATCTTGGGAAAAGTAATTTTAGGATAATTCGATTTCCATTTTATAAATATCACTCTGGCAGACAAGAGGAACATGAATCAAATGGCATTTGTATCAGTGAGCTTTTGCTGTGTCACAAACAATAATACAACTCCAGTGGAATCCAACAACAAACATTTATTTTTCAGACATCTGCACAATTCAAATCTCTTGAGGTGGATTGAGCTGGGTGGCTCTGTTTGTCTCAACTTGGCTTGTGTCTGTGGGTTTTCCAGGGCTCTATTCTAGGATGTGCTTGGCTGGAGCACCACACCACAGTCAGTACCATTTGTCTGTCATTCTTCTCTTGGAAGAAGAGCAAGCCCCAATGTGCCAGCCCATTTCAAGCCTCTGCTTATGTCCCTTTTCCTAAACATCCCATTGGCCAAAGAACATCACATGGCTGAGAAGGTTACAGACCCACACTGCAAAGTTATATGGTAAGAAGCATGGATATAGGGAATGAAAAACAGTTGGATGAAATGATTGCAATCTATCCCATAATATAAATGGAAATAGAGAAGATTATATAATAAGTCCAATGATGCTGAAGATATCTGGTATGATTTGGGGTTAGTAGGAGTGGAGAAAGCCAAAGTAACATCTAAGCAAAAATTGTAATTGACTAGAAATTCCTAAATAGTAGTTTTCAAAGATACTTGAAAAGCTCTTTTTGTCATGTCTCAAGCTCAGCTGGACCTGACCCTACCTCCCACCTACCCAGAAATTCTTCAAGTTCACCCTACACTTCTGCCCCTCAGAGGAACTACAAAGATGTGACTTCACAAATTTTAAGTACCTCTCCTTAAAAATAAAAGTGAACAAAAAATCCAATAGTAATACCTAAAACCCTCCAACCTATAGTCATCTAGGATCCTTTCTATTATGGAGACTCTTAGCATTCTTTAGGGCTTAAAGGGAAATAAATGTATTGGGCTGTTCTTCCTGACTTTGTCTGGTTCTCTGAGTTCTTGCATTCTAGAAAGTTGAACTCTGTGTAGGGACCTGCATTTAAGTCATGCTATCTAGACTTCTCAGCAGAACTCCAAAAATAATTCATCTCCTTCTGAGACAGCAGCCCAGCACCATGGAAGACAAAGCCCAACTCAGTGTCCCATAGCCCTCTGCTCTCTTCTGAATGACTTGACCATCGCTCCCTGAAGGACTGCCAGCTTCCATTCTTACAGCACTCTCCTTTCAGGAAGAGTTTTTTACCAGATTGCTTTTTTAGTATCCAGATAATTGGATCTCTCCATCTTTGTTCACCCAATTAACTTCTTTCCTAGGTGCCTGGTTAATAGGAGGGGCCTAATGAATTCTAATTCCATTCCCTTCTCATACCTTTCCTCACTTTTTTCTTTAGGTTCTGTCATTTTCTACTTGCTTTTTCTCATAATATATGCATATGTTATGTATTTATCCATCTATGCACATATATGCATGAATACATACATTCCCCCACTCCAGTGTGCAGAGTCTGAGGTCATGAAGGAAATGAGATCTAGCCTTTTAATTAATTTCACAGATTAGAGGTCCATGGCCACACCTGCAGCAGTATAGCAAGCAAAGTTCAAACTGTATGTGGGATCCAATTATAAATTGTAAAGACTAGCTGATTCCACTGTGAAATGGGAAAGGTTTGGAAAGTTTTATATGAAGACACATAGTTATTGAACACAGTGTCTTCCTTTGCATCTCCACACATTTTCACTGCTGACAGGAGAAATAGCAAATACAGCCTCTGAGTTTCTGTCTCCAGGAACTGGTCAATGGGAGTAAAGAAAGTGAATGAAGGCCAATGGGAAATACATAAAAATCAACTTTGTATTATAAAATGCAAAAGCAAATGATTTACAAAAACATTTTATTCATGCACTGTGTCTGTACCAGCTAATCCAATAGCTCCAATTGAATACAGACTTTTGAGAATGTATGTCCTTTATAGCTTCAAGAAATAGAGTGTTCCTTCCAAATTGCATTACACTTTAATATGTCTTTAAATTAATAATGATCTAGATGTAAGTGAATTTATTTCACTCCAACCTGTGAAAAACCATGTAGCGTGACTCTGTGTGAGGCACAAAGCTGTATGATTGAGACACTCTGGTTCTGGACTCACCATGAGGATTTCACTTTGATAGTGAAGAATTCCATTAAAGCAGTGGTTCTCATCTTCTGGCCCTTTAAATACAGTTCCTCATGTTGTGACCAAACCATAAAATTATTTTCATTGCTACTTCATTATTGTAATGTTGCTACAGTTATGAATTGTAATGTAAATATCTGATATGCAGGACGATCTTAGGCGACCCCTGTGAAAGGGTCGTTCAACCCCAAAGGGGTCAAGACCCACAAATTGAGAACTGCTGCATTAAGGTGTATATGAACAGGCATGGCAGCCCTTCTCCCTGGACTTGGATTGGTCCTCTCACTTTAGGATATGCACATCCACATCTAATCTTAGAGATGGGAAAATCCTGCAGCCCTGACTCTCCCTAGAAACTAAGAGCTGCTAGAGATCATGGGATGGACATCAGCACACAGTGGTCTGAGAGCCTCAAATTCACAAGACTGCATACAGAGTCTATAATCCCACACACACCATTGCCTGCCTGCTTCCCAAGCCCTTCATGACTCATGCCATCACCGCTCACAGATCTGGGAGCTGGTAATCTGGGCGAAACTTCAGGGTGTTTCCACAGTCTTTACCTTGCCTGAGGTTGCCTGGCAAAGGCATTTACTTCTATATGATCCATTTTAACTAGAGTTTCTCCTTTCTTCCTGCAGTTACCCCCTAAACATTAGTTCCAGTGAGTAATCATGGACATATAATATTAATTTAAATAGACAATATTTATTATGCATTAGCATTTATGAAGTACTTATCTAACTTTAATTTTACTTTTCTACCTAAGAGGTAGCACTTCTTACCTGCAATCATTCAGCTAATCTATGTTAGAGCCTGGTTTGTGCCAGCCAGTGTTCAAGGTGCTGGGTTAGAAAACAACAAAAACCTATTTCTGGTGAAGGAGCTTTATTGTAATAAAAATAAATAAGCTAAATATATAATTACTAGAGGCCCAGTGCACAAAAATTTGTACACTCAGGGGGTCCCTCAGCCTGGCTGGTGCCCTATCGATGTCTGGGACCCCTCAGGGGATGTCCACCTGCTGGCTTATGCCCACTCCCCGGACAATCAGGCCTAAGCTTGAAATCAGACATCTCTCTGGCAACACAGGAGCCCTCAGGGATGTCCACATGCCAGCAGGGAGCAGGCCTAAGCTTCAGTCGAACATCCTTAGCTCTGCTGAGGAGGCAGGAGAGGCTTCCACCACCATCACTGTACTGGCAGCCGCCAGCCTGGCTTGTGACTGAGCAGAGCTCCCCCTGTGGGAGTGCACTGACCACTAGGGGCAGCTTCTGCATTGAGAGTCTACACCTGGTGTTCAGTATGTGTCATAGTGACCAGTTATTCCCAGTGGTTCTGCTGTTAGGGTCAATTTGCATATTGCCCTTTTATTATATAGGATTTATTATATAGGATAGAGGCCTGGTGCATGGGTAGGGGCTGCCTGGTTTGCCCTGAAGCGTGTCCCAGATCAGGGTGGGGGTCCCGCTGGGGTCCCTGGCCAGCATGGGTGAGGGGCTGAGGAATGTTTTCAGGCTGGCCACATTCCCTTCAGGGTTGGGGTCTTCCCTGGGGTGCTTGACCAGTGTGGGTGAGGGACTGATGGCTGTTTGCAGGCTGGCCACAGCCGCTTTGGGGTGGGGGGCCCTGCTGGGGTGCCTGGCCAGCCTGGATGAGGGGCTGATGGCTATTTGCAGGCTAGACAAGCACCCTAGCAAGGACTCTCACCCCATGAGGGTGGGGCCATTCTGGGTAAGAAGCTGATGGCTGTTTGCAGGCTGGGCACAGCCCCCAGCGAGGGAGGCCGGCTGGAAGCAGGTATCTGGAATTTATTTATCTTCTATAATTGAAACTTTGTTGCCTTGAGTGGAGGCCACAGCCAGCCTAAACAGGCGGGAAGTTTAGTTTCCTCCATTGCCAGCTCAAGCAAGCTTCCTGTTTGCTCTAGCTCCATGGCTGCCTGCCACCATCTTGGCTGGGTTAATTTGCATATAGTTGCTCTAATTGGCTGGTGGACATGGCTTAGGATGTGGCTGAGTGGCACCAATTAGCACATTACTCTTTTATTAGATTAGATGGTGAATCATAAGGTCAATAATAAAACAGCCCTGACAGGTTTGGCTCAGTGGATAGAGCATCAGTCTGTGGACTGGAGGGTCCTGGGTTCGATTGCAGTCGGGGGCATGTACCTTGGTTGCAGGCACATCCCCCAGTGAGGGGTGTGTGGGAGGCAGCTGATTGATGTTTCTCTCTCATCAATGTTTCTGGCTCACTATCCCTCTCCTTTCCTCTCTGTAAAAAAACAATAAAATATAAAATAATAATAATAATTAATAATAATAAAACAGATATGGAAGCTAGGCATGTGTACTTGAGAAGGCAAGGTTGTGATTTTAGATAGGTTGGTTGGGGAAGGACTTAGTAAGAGGTGATACCGGAAAGAAGTGAAAGATGTTTGGGGTATAGTTGTCCAGAAATTGGGAATCTATACTAATAAAAGAGTAATATGTTAATGAGACTGGGAGATCTTCCAGGATCCTTTCTGGACATCCTTCGGACAAAGCCATGGTGGTGGGGCCAAGGCAGAGGCAATTAGGAGAGATCAGGTTTATAGGGGGACAGTTCGGGGTGAGCAGGCTGGGGGGGGGGCAGGTGGGAACAAGAAGGCCATCAGGGGGGGCAGTTGGGGGCAAGCAGGCTGGCAGGCAGAATGGTTAGGGGTGATCAGGCGGGCAGGTAGGTGAGCGGTTAAGAGTCAGCAGTCCCAGATTGCAAGAGGAATGTCTGAATGCCAGTTTGGGCCTGATCCCTGACCCAGCAGTCGGACATCCCCCAAGGGGTCTCGGATTGGAGAGAATACAGGCCAAGCTGAGGGACACTCTCCCTGCCATGCATGAATTTTGTGCACTGGGCCACTAGTGACAAATATATGGGTACTTGGGGCTGGTAACCAATATGGCTGAGGTGAGGAGGACCAGGGGAGGATATGAGAGACAGTATCAGAGCAGTGATGAGGGATTGCTTGGGGAAAAACTGAACAAGGTGGAAAAACACTACAGTATTTTATGTATAGGTAGAGCATGATTGATTTAAATTTTAAAAGGATGGAGGTTAGTTCAGGAAGGCTCTGAGATAGCAGGTTTAAGGGGCAGTTGGGAACTGAGTGTTGACTTGTCAAATTTGGGATGTGTATTAGTCAATAAAGTAGAACTGTTGAGTAGGCAGTTGGACATAAAATTCTGGAGTTCAGGGTATAGGTCTAGGCCAGAAGCATAATTTTGGAATTTGTCAGTATAGAGATGATATTGCAAACATGTGACTGGATGACATCTCCAAAGGAGTAATGGAGGAGTGATCCAAAAATCAATTTGAGGCACTCCAGTGGTAAGAGGTTGGGAAGCAACAAAGGAGACTGACAAGTGATAGCCAGTAGGGAAAAGCAAAACCAAGAAAATATGGTGTTCTGAAAGGAAAGTGAAAAGAGAATCTCAAGAAAAAGCACAATGGATTGTGCCAAATACTTCTAAAAGGTCAAGTAAGATGAAGAGCATGAATAACACTGATGATATTAATGAAAGTCATATTAGTTGGATGTCATGGTAAAAGTCTAATTGCAGTGGATTCAAGAGAGAATGGAGGGAAAGAAATTGGAAACTGCATGTATAGACAAATCCTTTGAAAGAATATTACTGTGAATGAG